>CEMG01176595.1:0-10549 GCA_001179705.1 Baeospora myosura
TACCAATATAGTGATGTGACCCAGTATATACTGGAGGCCGCATTGCGATGTGTGCGGTATCGTAGTGGCGGTACATTATGATGCGGCGCAGATACCTAATATATCTACTGCGAAATTGAATATATTACCTATATATGGGCGGCCCTGTTTATATTCGCTATATGCACGTGCCTCCGTGCCTAATTAGGTAGTTGTTAGATCCTGGCCGACTCCGGTGGCTGTGCACGTCCCAAAGCACTCACCCGCATTTGGTCGGGCCCTTTGGGCTGGGCCTCATGTGGCTGTGCGTGTCCCAATGCACTCACCCGCATTGGGCCATTCCTTTTTCACCACTTACCACCACGGCGCTTACCAGGTTTGTGTAATTCTAATTCTTCCGTACATCTACTAACCATGTCCGCAACAGATTATCATGACGCACCCTGATTATAAACACCCTCCTCCACGTTCACAGCCACCTGGTCGAACCGATGGAGAGGCAGTGGAGCGCGGCTGGGCGGAGCAGCGCAATTACAACCCTTGGGATGACCCGCAGAATTTTGACGCTCAGACCTGGCGCGCTGGGATGCAATTGCGCGCCTTGGCCGAATCCAATGCCGCCTGGATCAGGAGGCAGGCGATTTTGAGGAGCAAATTGTAGACATCTTAATTTAGAAGGCTGACTAAGCATGTTCAAAAATCGTTGAAGTCAAATGCTTGAAGTCGGATGCAAGTTTTGCGCAGCACTTAGTTTTTGAGGAAACACATATTGTAGCATAAAATAACATCTCATTGCAGTAAGGACAGTGAATAATGTGTAAAGACAGGCAACCAGTAAGGACAGACACTCAGAGTAAAGACAGGACAGGTAAGGTAGGGACACAAGAGACTACGACAGACTCTGACAGACTACGATTTTGTGGATCGTCTCTGCCTCTTGGCCGGGAGAGGACCACCATCGTCGTTCTTGCGTTTCTTCGCGGAGGGTTTGGGTTTGGGCGGACCTTGGGCGCGTTTAGACTTGGGTCTCCCGTTGGTGATGATGCTGTTGTAAGCCCAGGAGACATCGTCCACCGCGACCTGCCAGTCCAAGATCGCCTCGTCACCCGCCTTATGTGCCGCCACGCCCCACCACAAAAGAGTCCCCATGATGAGGATCAGCCCGTTCTTCCCCGAGAGCGACCCGACTCCGCCCCACTTGCCCGTACCACCCCAATTGACCTGCTTCGGCATGCACAGGTCACCAGTGATCCACCTGTCCTCGGGCTGCAAGCTCTTCCAGTACACCCACCACTCAGATGAGAATTCGGCCACATCCCCCACCTCCATCATCTTGTTCCAATTCCGATGGGTCTTCATGAAGTCGGCGATGACTTGCGGCCGCTTCTTGGCAGGCATTCGATCGCCGTCCTCGAAGTGCCAGCACTCCTCAAAGGAGATATACCCATACACGCATTCCTTCCACTCTTCACCCCAAGACTTCTGCGCCTCGAATGCCTTGTATGCGCTTCGGTGCTCTGCCGGCCACGCTTGGCTCTCCTCCTCAGTCCAGGCCCACTGCTCCTCATCTTCCCCGGCACCATCGGTGCCTTGCCCCAAAGGAGGCGAAGCGCCCGCGCCGACGTTCGCGCCTGCATTAGGCGTGGGCGTGGGTGTGGCTTGGCGAGAGGGAACTGGAGTGCCAGGTGGAACGGAGAGGGGGCGAAGAGGTATGATCCCCGTACGGAAGGGTGGGATGGATGTTGCCCGTGCCTGAGTAGTCGGCGCTTCAGTTGCCACGGATGCAGCGCGCTCACGAGAAGGGGGGATTGACGAGGCACGTTGACGGGCTGGCGGGCGTGGAACTGGGCGTGGACGAGTCGGCAAGGTCGTATTGGAGGGGGGAGAAGTCACGGGAGGGGCATGAGGTCCGGGCGCGCGAGGTAACGTTGGCGTCTTTGCAGCGGTGGTAGGTAACCGTAGCGTTGCCGGTGGGGGTGCGGTGGCCGCAGGAGGTGCGTTCGCCGGTGGAGTTGCAGTCATTGCTGCAGCAGGCGCCATAGCCTCAACGGCACGAGCGGCACATTCTTGTTCATCTAATATCCATCATCAGTAACTTCATATTGCAAATGTATCAGCACACATACCGAAGACTTGCAGTGCAAACTTAGACATCGACTCCTCCGCCCTTCGGAAGCCCATAGCATCGACCTCTGGCCACTTTTTATCGCTTCCTTTCAACCCGCCCGAGTGGATACTGTCATTTGAAGGTCAGTCTTGCCCACCCACACCGGTAGAACTGAATCACCGTACCTTCGCACCTCAATTCGCCCCCCGAGAGCTCCAATGGGGCCAGCCATCATGATAGACACTGTCATACCGAAACGGTCCCAAAGTGCGTCTCCGAGCCCTTGAAGAAACCCCGCAGACTCAGTCAGAGCACTAAACAAAAAGAACAATCAGGTTATATTGCA
Organism: Baeospora myosura; assembly: GCA_001179705.1. Classification (NCBI taxonomy): domain Eukaryota; kingdom Fungi; phylum Basidiomycota; class Agaricomycetes; order Agaricales; genus Baeospora; species Baeospora myosura. The sequence continues at coordinate 2,433 of CEMG01176595.1, forward strand.
CATAAGCTACCAATAAGAGTGACCATACAGGTGGTAGTCCTCCGCGCTCCGAGTCTGCGGCAAGCGTTTCAGAGCATTGTAGTCTGCCATGGCCTTGAGGTGGTGGGCCTCGACTGCTCTCTCAACGCTCGCCTTCGTCTCCTCATCTTCCTGCTCCCAAAGCGCCTTCGTCACCCTGTTCCTCACGTTGATCTTCGCTGGCTTCCTCGCCCCCTCGGCGACGGGCAGGTCGCTGACGCGAGCCCATTCGCGCTCGAACTCCTCCTTGATACGATTCTTGTAGAAGAGCGAGGAATAGTATTGAATGACGCGGGGACGGCGTGGTGGAGGTGGCATGGCTTTATTGACGCCGTCGAAGATGTCGGCCCAGGCGGTGGAGGAACTCTTGAGGGACCTGTACCGATGACGGTACCACTGCCCAATTTTCTGTAAAGGTAGTCAGTATAAATGATGCACTATGAAGCAAAGAAAACGTACCGTTCTCAGGTCCTTGAAATCTGTCGCCCTCTGCGCGGCGTCCGACTCCGACAAGTCCTCATCCTCGGCGCAGTCCAAGGCATCCTCCTCTGGGTCGTCGACCTCCTCCTCCAGATCATCGTCCAGGTCGATGCCGGCGTATTTGATGGTGTACATCCGGGTGACTTTCGTATAGAAGTCACCCTGTTTCCCACGCTTGATCGCTGCCAGCCACTCCTCCTTCCGAGACTCGAAGAAGGTGGTCTTCGTTCCGAAGACCCACCCCTTCCTCCCGCATTTCCGCTTCTCGCCTATCCTCCTTTTTGGCATGTCGGTGTCGGTGCAAGTTAGCGAGTGCAAGTAAAGGCGGAGGTGTTTTGTCGTTCACAGGTGCGCAGGGCAATAGATTATGATGTGGTGGTAAAAGAACTTAACCTTTATAATTCTACTACAGCGTGAAACGGAAAAACCACATCCATGCCAAGATGCGCCCCGCACCGGACAGACCTCATGAAACCCGCCAAGAACCACTAGGATGTACCGCGTGGCCCGACTGTCACACTTGTGTCGCTCGGTATCAATGTTATCCACGCTTATCTGGGCATTCACGCGTCAGTATGTTATCTGATGCGGCCCAGAAGCCTTTCAAGGATCATACATATTTGACGTCTATCCCGACAGGCGTCAAGACACCCACCACCACCCTCCAAACTCACCAAACCCATCGCAATGCCCTTGAACATTCTGCACGTCGGACCCGACAAAATGCGTGTGGTGTCTATCTGTTTCATTCATCATGCAGATGGAGCCCCCGTCGACAAGGTCCAAGCAGCGTGAGTCTTCCGATCGTGTCGTGTGCATCGTCTAACAGTCTTCCGATCGTTGCATCGTCTAACGATCCACGGATGTACTGATGTGCCTTTTTTTTCAGCGCCCCCTGGGAAGGCACTCACTATCTCCTCCGTGATTGTCCCGACATCGATTCACTCCTCGACCCCAAGGATCCCCCCCCGCCTTTCAACGCCCCCAAATTCACTGTCATTCGCGGGAAGGAGATGGCCTGGTTGTGTACAAACCCGTACGTCACTGAAATCTCTGTCGCGAGTTGCACTGATCTTTGTATATTCATCAGCTATGTTCCGGAAATGGCCGCTTATATTATTCGGGAGCAGAAGGCCAAGGGCGACGAGGTCGAGGTCTTCCTTACCGACAGCCCGGAGCACATGAGGCACTACGTGAAGACCGGAGAGGCCATTTTCAGTGAAGTCTTTGGGGGTCAATTGACACTTTACAAGTAAATTCTGTACATCAATTCCAAGTCATTTTGCGCGCGCTCCTGGAGATTGAGTGAGTGTACGTGTACACCTGAGAAATTGAACGAGATCGAACGACAAGCACAACAATGGATTCCACGACTAAGATACAGATGAGGGCACAGCTACGAAAAAATGTCCTCCACCGCCTCGTCATCACTGTGCACCGCAAAATCTACGTTCTCGATGTCATCCCCGATGAGCATCTCAGCAGAATGACCCCTCGCTCGTGCGCGCCGGTAGGCAGCGCGCGCCCGCGTGCTACAAATACAAATCATCGATAAGAGACACCACGTGTAGTGTGCCTAGAGACTGACCGATCATCGTAGACTTTCACCACAGTCCCTCCCGGAGAGGCAACTCGCACCCCAAACACGTATCCCGATGCATCGGGAGTGTGAGAAGGAGTTGATGGTCGCACGTTGCGGGAAGGAGTCGATGATGGCAGGGGCGTTTTGGCTGTGGCGGGTGGTGAGGAGACCTTGGACGGTTTGGAAGGTGTTTGGGGTGGCGTGCGATATTGGGAAGAACCGCGAGGGGAACAGGAGGAGGAGAGGCGATGGGGTTTTGAAGAATCGAGCTTGGATGGCTCTATCGGATGTCCGTGTGCTCCTGGATGACATGATGTTCTCCAAACGGCGACCGCCTCACTCCATGTTTTGTACTTGGCATGGGTGTTCGCACTCACGCCAGTAACCACGGGAGAGACACGATTCCTGCGCGAAAAGGATCAGTATATGTGACACCCAGCGCCAGGGGTCTACGAAACGTACCAGTCGTCGTAGATTCCCACATGCAGCCCGCTTGTCACCACATAGAAAGGTCCCTTCCCCGGCGCCTGCGCGGTGCGAGTCTTGTTCGTGAAATGAAGCGGCGGCTCGCAGTATTGCTGTGATGGCGAGTCAGAGATGGAAAGAAGGTCCATATCGAGGATCGGCGTCACTTGGTCCCAGAGTTCGTCCTCAGATCCTCCCATGTTGGTGGCAGGAGGAAGACTTAATCTGTTGATTTGGGCGCAAACTCAACTCACACGTGACAGGATTTGGGCAGGGCTCATCGCCGAACGAGTTGAAGGCCGTAGTGGACATAATACGTTTGCAACATATGTTAGACAATATAAGGGGTGAGGATCACCTATTCCTCCGAATGTCTGGGGGGATGGTCGGTGGTGGAATAGTCCTCAGGGTGATATTTATGCCCCTTGCGCACTGGCATCTTCACGGCAGGATCGTCGCCATTACGGTCAAACCATGCACTGACAAAAACAAGGAATTAGTAGTAATCATTGAAGAGGAAGGTGTAACGCACTCAGTCCGCCGTCCTTCCTCCTCGAACCGGAGTTTCTCTCTATTTCTAGAGTGTTATGCCAAGTCAGTTGACGAAATGAGACAAGTTGACGCTGTACCCACCGCTGGCGATACCGGGCCTGACTGTCTTTCTTGCGTTGGGCATAGGCATCTTGTTCCGCTTGCGGAAGAGCCTTAATTTCAAGTCGGCGTCTGCAGGGGGTCAGAATATATTCGCTGAGCGCATGACAAGGACTCACCGACGCATTCGTTCAGCTGCCTTGTCCCTCCTTTCCTTTGCTTTCTTGCGGCGGGCTCGTCTCTCCTGAATAGTCTGTTTCCTGCTGAGAGCCATATCAAGCCGTATTCCAACCGTCAAGAGATGCTACGTACGGAGTCGGCAGCTTTTTCGATGCAGAGACCGCCTTCTCGCCCACTAGAAGTTTGACAATTTGGACAGACGTTTGGGATACGCGAGAGGCAGAGAGAGAAATATTAGTGCTACGATAGATGACAGAAGAGAACGGAGATGTGACAAACTGTTTGAGGGACCGGTGGGTGATGAGTGACAGTTGAGGTGGTTGAGGTGAGTTGGAAGTTGTTAAAGTCGTGAAAGTGATCTCCTTCCAAACGCGTTATGTGGCGAATTCGGCGAATTCGCAGCTCAGCCCATATTTCGTTCTTCGGCGAGTCGCTATTGCCCTCTAGCACTCCTCAACTCAGAAATGGATTCCGTACGTGTCCCTCTATCTCCGGACCAAAGTCCGGTGCAATGAAACAGAAATCTGCAGTGTTGAGATTACTTTCTTCATTGAATTTCCGAACGCTCTATGTGGCGAATTCGCAGCCCATTCCATAATATGCGAAATTCGATATATGGGGAGCTTAAACCTAATGAAAGAAAAGACGACTTACTCTTCATTGATAATGAGCGCACGAGAGCTCAGCGCTCAAGCTCCCGTGAAGTGGTAAGGGTTTTTGAAGAAGGGCCAGCTGACTCTGAGGGGACTCAGAGTCGAATTCGGAAGTCCACGGCCGAGCCGTCACGTGTTTCGCTCGGACCGGAAGATTCTATTGTTGGGTCAAGCGCACAGTGGCTGTACAACTTCGTGGGCGCTTCAAGGCCAATTTTAACTTGATGAACACTGGCGCCAAAGGCAAACGTAAGGCCGCGGCGAATAGGCTGCACAGGCACGAGGAGTATGCTTCCTCCAATATCTCCGTATCGCAAGACGTCCGTCGACTCCGTGTCCGCACGGAGACCTTTGGCAGCTCAAGAGATTTGCCTTCGACTGCACCTGAGGCATCCGAAGACCTACAAACACTCCAATCGTTAAACGACCTCGACAACTTTTCTTACCTGCTTGGCGACTCCAACCTCCCTTATCACGGAGAAGACGATGGCGCAGATGCAGAGGTCGGTGATTCGGACGGCATCCGCGTTACTCTCAAGTCCAAACGGAATGACAAGTCGGTATGTTTAATCTGTCTCTATCGATGCGATGATTCACTGACGACAAATTATCTAGGACTTCCCGCTCAGCGCGTGGATGCCGTTTCGCGACGAGTACTTGGATGAGATGTTGCGTCTGGAAGGGAGGGGAGGCCTCAAATTCTCCGAGAAATGTGGTCTGTGTCGCGAGGCAGGGCCGCAGTATCGCTGCATGGACAGTGATTGTGCGGGAGGGGCGATGTTGTGCAAGCGATGCACCTTGGCATCTCACAAACGACTGCCACTTCATTGGATCGAGGTACGTGCATTGATCTTGTTTCTTGGTTGCTCTTTCTTAACATCACAATAGCGCTGGAATGGGACTTTCTTCGACACAACGACTCTGCGTGACCTTGGCCTTCGCGTTCAACTAGGTCATCCGCCCGGAAGTCACTGTCTGTTCCCCTTTCCCGCTCATCATGACTTCACACTCCTTCACGTCAACGGTTTCCACAACATCGCGCTCGACTTCTGCGGGTGCACACCAGGCCTTGAACATCGAACACAGCTTCTCAGGGCATCCTGGTGGCCGGCTACCCCGTTCGACCCTCAAACCGCAACATCGTTTCAACTGCTGCGCCTCTTTCACACCATGAACTGTAAGGGCAAACTTCCCGCCTACGACTTCTACCATTCACTCGCGATCATGACTCAGAGTCGCCTGCAAAAGCCGCCTCCCGATCGGTACAAGGTGCTTTTGCGAACAGTTCGACAATGGCGGCACATGAAGCTTTGCAAACGGGCGGGGAGGGGGCATGCTAGGGGCGGAGTTCGGGCGACGGCGCTGGGGGAGCTTGCAGTAGAATGTCCGGCTTGTCCTCAGCCGGGCAAGAATCTTCCGGAGGGGTGGGAGGCTCTCATGGAGACTCTAGCGTACCTCTATGCGCTCTTTGTGGCAGGGGATGCAAACTTCCGCACGCGGAACGGGCTCATTTCCTCCGATGCTCGGGATCCAACACTGGGTCAAGGCTGGGCCTATTTCGTCAGCAAACCGGAGTACATTGAGCACATCAAACAGTCGGTCGATGAAGATGAGGTACGTTGTTTGTCTTTATCAAGTTCGAGGCATGCACCTAACATAACATAGATCAGTAGCTGCTCAGGTTTTGCAGCGATCTTTCTCAAGAACTTGAAGAAAGTTAAGGGTCTGAGGACTACTGGAGTTGTGGGTGTGACGTGCTCGCGACATGGTCTGTGGAGGGCGAATGGGATTGGTGATCTACAAAAGGGAGAATGGTACGTCTATGGCTTTTTTAGAACGATTTCATCAGGCTCATTAATGTTTGACAGGCAGTGCAATGTAGATTATGTTTTCCTGTCATCTGTGAAGGGAATCAAAGTCCTTTACATCGTTATCTCCTACGACGTCATCTGCCAGTGGGGCGTTCACTTTTGGACAAGGATGAGGAAAATGAAGGCAGAACTCCATCTCACAGTGCCTGAAGCAAATGTCGTCATGCTTATTCCCAAATTTCATCTTCCTGCGCACAAACTGGCATGCCAATCTTACTACTCCTTCAACTTGGCAAAGGGGGTCGGGCAGACCCACGGCGAGACGATTGAGGAAAACTGGGCGGATTCAAACAAGGCCGCAGCGCAGACCAAAGAGATGGGGCCTGGTTCGAGACAAGACACACTGGACGACATATACGGGTTTCACAACTGGTCAATGTTGTTGGGCCTGCAGCGTGTGTTGAAGACACGACTGGTCATTGGAGTCAAGGCATTTGAACTGCATCGGGGGCTTTTCGAGAAGTTCCATTCGGCGCTGTTGGAAAATCTAGGGACGGAAGTGTTGGACGGATGGGAGAGGGAGGTGACGGCTTGGGAGAAGGACCATTCCCAGCCATGTCCATATGAATCGACGGTTAGTGGTCAGCGAACGCTGAAGGAGGTGCAGTTGGAGCTTGGGCAGGAGGAGCTTGAGGAGTTGTCGAGGGGTGGAGGGGTGGTCCAAGATTCAAGTGTTTGTGTGTTCGTGGTTACGGGTTTGGAAATTGAAGAGTCTCAGTGCGTCACTTGTCCTGTTGTGTGTTGCAGATTTTGATTTTTGATGTTTTAGGCGGGCTTTAGAGGTCGAGCTCAAGGCGGTTAAACGCGGAACGGCTACTCAGGAGCTCAACATCCAGAAGATGCGGTCGACACTCTTCCGGCGGATTCAGAAGTTTCAGAACCTTCAACAGGTTTTCATGCCACACCTTAAACAGCACCTGTCGCCCGCACAGATCGAGCATCTCGAAACACCATCCACCAGTCACCCGGAAAGAACACGGCTGTTCCTCCCGTCCGACCTCCGTGATGAGGCCAGTCGAACAGCAGCGTGTTTGCGGGGGGTGGTTGAGACTGAGACACGTCTACGCGAGGGGGAAATTCACGATGCTTTGGAGGAGCTTCGACAGGGCCTACGTGCGAGGACAGCAACAAATAGGTTCAAAACGAAGAATACCACAGGACAAGTGGCGAACACTCGTGCGCAGGGCATTCAAAGACAAGTCGACCTTAAAATTCACACAAGTAAACTTCGATATCGATTCTCACGGGCGGCGCTTTTGAAGTTGAAGGGGCATGGATTGTGGGAGCAACGGTTGGAGGAGTTGAGGGATGAGGATGTCAGGGGTCTCAACGAGAGGGCGTTGACTGCGGAGGAGGCTTCAGAGGTGGAGAGATTGAGAGACTTGGGCATGCTGAACACCCTCGAACCTGGTGGGGTTGCATCGCCTGGGGTGGCGGTTGTTGGAGAGAGTGAGCGGACGTTGTCGTGGATTTGGTATTCCACGGGACGGTCGGAAACGGATGGCGGAGTGATGAATGAAGGTAAAGTCCTTTCTTAATTCCTATCTACAATGGTTTTTTGATAATACATTTTCTAGCACTGAAGATTGAGTGGTGCAAGGCGAGGGCGCGTTCTGAGAGGCGGGAGGAGGAGGTTCGGCTATTGATCGAGGAGATGAGGCGCGTGAGGGAATATGGGAGATGGAAGGCACAGTGGTGGATGGAACGCGTAAATTCGAGGAAGCGGATACCGGAGGCACCCCTGTCTGATGAGCTTTCGGAGGGTATTGCTGCTTACGCGGAGGAACATGCAGCACGTGAGCGGACGAGGGTGGCGGTGTTGGATGTGGACTGGGATGGTTTGTGTAGAATGGCCGAGAAGTCTCTCGCGAGGGTGGCTGCCACAGAGGTGATGAATATTGAGCTGGAGGAGGAGGAGGACCGACCGGAAATGGTTGATTAGCTAATCCCGTCTGTTTCGGGAGCCCATATTGAGGTGCAGATCTGATATGGGCTGATTACATAATCCGGATTGTCGACCCAATGTGGATTTTGGACTGATTCTGTTTTGGGCGACCATTTTAGGCAATCCTGGTAATATAATGGAGGATATACACAAGAATAAACAAAGAATATGCCAGCCCGGCAATACCCGCACCCATATATAGCCACCCACCCAATATAAGCTGGATCGCCGTGTATATATTGGGCAGCTGTGCCACATCATAATGCAATGGTTGTAGGATAGTGGTAACATTGCAATGTGGTTTGCATAAGGGTATGGGTACATCATAATGT
>CEMG01176616.1:0-12840 GCA_001179705.1 Baeospora myosura
TTAATGTGGAACGACTGGTCACGAGTCTAGGTAATGTCCTTCCCCAGTTCTTGGAGATAAAGGACGACATCTTGGGCAAGATCTTCATCGACGAGCATGGTTTCATTCCAATCACCATATGGATTAACTGGGAGTACAGTTCGGTCGTCAATGAATGCCCTGCCTAGCCTCCGAAGCATCCGTGCACAATATCTCCCACGCAATAATGATAGTGCAGCTTGGAGAGATGAGGCTCCCCAATGCGAGTGGGTCGCTGAACGTGGATCGACGTAGAGAGCCAGGAACGTTTGCATTCCTTCCATGCGAGCGCGTGTGAATGGATCAAGATTGGGATCTTTATATCCCGGACCCTTGTCTCGAGGCGGTCGAAGCTTCTTTTTCAGTTCCTGGAGTGCCGCATTGGCTCGAAGAACACTCGGGGCCTCTCGAAGCTGTCCAGGCCGCTTATCCTTCTTTGACGCGTCATTGAGATAAATAGACGCATCGAGAAATGGATTTGACGCGTCCCGGAAGGTGATGGTGTGGGGAGAAGCACCAGGTGGGAGGATCTCATGCCCAATATCACTTTCGTGATCATCAGACAGATCACTCGAGGCATCATCGTCACCCAAGTCCTGTCTCTGTGCCTGTGTTCCAAAGCGGCAGGCCAGGACCGATTCGTCGTCGTCAAAGACATCTTCAATTGTGGTTTTATGCCGGGGTGCGCTCGGAAATATGAATTGATGGAGATATTGCTTTGGCGGACCCATGGGGATCTCTGGGGGTGATGATTGATAGAAGAATCCGATGAAATGGCCTGTGTCTGGGCTCTCGGAGGCGATGTGAGCATCATGGTGAGTTCGCGGTGTCGTAAACACGTCAACCGATGATTTGGGCATCCGAGAATCTGATGACACCTCTGATTGTGATATCGACGGCTTTCGCGACAGATCCATGGATTCCTGAAGTAACGGTAAGTGGTGAACTGCATCAGGAAAACCGTCTTGGGCTCATAGTAGTCGGTAACAGTGTCGGAATTGTGTAACGAGCATAGGAGGTCATAGTGATACATAGATCTACAGGGAGCTACGGCAAGCTACGAATTGAGGTCAAATATTTCGCATGTTGAAGTGACAAATTGTGATCGCTACAGAATGCTATGGAAAGCGGCAGTTGCGGTCGTATGCAGGCCATGTGTGAAGGTATCGTGTAGCTCTCCATAGTAATCTGTATCACTTCCGACTCTTCAGTAGACTTCAGATGAAAGTCGAGTGTAGATACACACTTTGACATTGCCAACTTTGAGCCCAAGTCTTTCTGCAACTCGCCACGTCATCACCTATCCACCGTCCTCAGGCTGCTAAGCCATCTCTCGGTTTTCTCAGCCATCATGGGCAAGCGATCCAATCGTCAAGCCAGCTTGGATGACATGGACAATCCAGTTCACTGCCCCAACTGTGAAAGACCCTTCCGCGATGAACCGACGGTCCTAAAGCACTTGAACCACCCGCTTTTGACCTGTTGCCACTGGTTAGACGAGATGAAAAGGCACATCATATCTGGCGACCCACGCGGAGATTCATATCAGCATCGCTATCGAAGTGCTCTCGGACTGGCACACGAAGTTGAGCGCGGACAATCTCACAATCTGGATGTGAACCGTCATGATGATGATGAGGTCACAAGAGAGGGAGAGGTAGACGGGCTCGGCGCGGCCAATGTCGGAGAAACAGCGATGGGGATGGCGGCGGATTGGGATTCTGGCGAGGGGTCGTCGACTAGTCACCATTTCAGCAGCTCCCTCCATCAGAACTCCATCGCTGATGAATATGAGGGTGCTGCGCAGACGTTTGGACCAGGCGTCAACTTGATGGACTCGTTTGATCAAGATCGATTTTCCGAGAGTCGCCGTTCAAACTTGTATTATCCCTTTGCTGGCCGAGACGAGTGGAGCATGGCTTCGTTTCTACTGCGATCGAGTCTGACGATGAAGGAGTTGGATGAGTTTTTCGAGCTTTCACTGGTGCGTTTCGGATTGCGTAATGTGGTTTCAGTGGACTCATAGGCCTGCATTGTCCAGACAAAACGACTTGGTCTGTCATTTGGATCAGCAAAGGAGCTCCGAGGCCGCGCAGAGCTGTTACCGAGTGGTCCAAGATGGAAAGTAATGCCACTCACCGAGCCTGGCTACACCACCAAGGATCCCATATGCCTGTTCTACCGCGATGCCCTCGAATGCGTCGAATTTCTCCTTTCGAACCCGCTCTTTGCTGGCCATATGGACTTCACGCCCAAACGAATCTGGACGACTGAACAGCGCGCTTGCCGGATATATGAGGAGTGGATGTCTGGAGATACGGCTTGGAGGATGCAGGTAAGTCTGTGTGGCTGTAAACAAATTTCAGCGGAACTAACACATACTTATACAGCAGGGACTCCCTCCTGGCGCAACCCTTCTGGGAGCCGTGTTGTCTTCCGATAAGACTAACATATCCGTCCTCACTGGCGACCGAGTAGCACATCCTCTGTTGCTCACCTTAGCGAATATATGTCTGGATGTGGTGGCCAAGGGTACAAGTGGGGCATATCAGATGTTCGCACTCCTGCCATGCCCAAAGTTTCTTTGCCATAAGAATCTCCGCGGCATTCTCGAAAACCGGCTGATTCATCGTTGCCTCGATATCGTATGTGAGCCTCTAAAGATGGCTGCGCTTCGGGGGAAGATGATGACCGACTCACTTGGTGATCGACGCTTCTGCTTCACCCCACTCGCCTCTTATGTTGTGGATACTCCCGAGGCCGCCCTCATCTCTGGCGTTGGAGGAAAGACATCTCACGTTACGCTGGCGTATTACAAGAAATTCGGTGATTCCTTTCGTCACGAAACTCGCTCGGGTTCGACCACGCTGGCCCAATTAGATGAGGTCGCATCACGTATCAGTCCCAATGACATCGAAGCTTTTATGAAGGAAGCTAAGAAGAAATATCGTTTGAATGGTGTCGCCCAGCCCTTCTGGAGGAATTGGGTCCTCTCTCTAGATCCAGCCCGGTTCCTGACACCAGAACCTCTACACCATTGGCACAAGATGTTCTTCGACCACGATCTCAAATGGGCATTGCGGATCGTGGGTGAGGACGAGCTAGACTTCCGGTTCTCAGTCCTTCAGCCGAAGGTGGGTTTCCGGCATTTCAAGGGAGTGTCGAAACTGAAGCAGTGTACCGGTCGGGAACATCGTGAGATGCAGCGACACATTGTGCTTCTTGTCGCGGATGCAGCTGACAAGGAGATTGTCAGATGCATTCGTGCCATGAATGACTTTCGCTATCTAGGCCAATTGCGGGTGATGGACGATACCATCCTGGATAGGATGACCGCTGCCCTTCGCGAGTTCCACGAGTATAAGGACCATCTACTCCAGGCTGGTGCTCGGCCATCGAAGAAGGGACCCAACTGGTATATTCCGAAGCTCGAATTCATGCAGAGTGTCGTAACGAGTATACGAGAATCAGGGATTCCAATGCAGTTCAGCGCAGATGGCACCGAGAAAGCACACGGCACCTATATTAAGCAGCCGGCTCGAGAACGCACCTGTCGTCGAAACGGATATAATTGCGATAGTATTCTTTCGGTCGATCCAATTCTACTAAGTCCAACTTCAAATCGAAACAAGCGTGACGCGTTGTAGAGACTGAAGCTCAGGTATCGTTCAAGCAAGCGTTTAAGCGTTACTTAGACTAGACTGAGATTTGTACTTGGGTGAAAGTGAATAGATTGTAAGATGTTATCTCGTTCTACCGTGTACCCTTATATACTAGAGTAAGTACATAGCCTCTGTGAATAGACTAGATGATTCATGAATGATGAAGAAGAATGAAGAATGTACTAGATAGCGCGAAGGCTATGTGCGTTGAAAGTGGAAAGGGTAAAGTCCGAAATCGCCGGGATGGCCGAGGACAGAATGATAAAAGATTATTGCACGGCGTAAATGATGGGCTAGGTAGAATATACGAGAGATGTGTTGAGACAGGATTGGAAAGGTATAGGAATGAAAGGAATGAATGAGAAATCGGAATGGGGAAGTGAAGAGTACTCATATCCACGACATAACCCCCCCAGCTTTCCAATCTAAACGGTAAAGCAGTTCTGTTCTTGAGCGAGTCGGATTAAATCGTCGACGCGTTCGTCTGCTTCGAGCACGAGGCGAGGGATGGATGGAGTTCGTGGCATGCCGGGATTCAATAAGTCATGCATGATGGATAGGTTGTTGGCGTCAATGAGCGCGTCGTTGGACATGGTAGGGTGTAGGATCAAAGCCAGCGCTGAATACGGACAACATTAAGGCACACATTAGTGATCGTGATGATAGAAGAATCGGCCCAAAGAGTCTCACCATCAGCCGGGTGGGCTCCGGCCCGAGTGACGACCTCAGGGGATACTCGGTTGAAAAACTCGGTTTTCGTTAAACCGAAGAATGCTCCAAAGTTCACTTCAGATTGGTAACCCTTACGGATCTGAATCGCGATGCGGTCCATGATCCATCGAGCAAAAGCTCTGGCGCAGTCCTGAGTCTGTTGGTAAAGCTGCAGGAGCGGCTCAGGCTCGCTATGACGTATAGGCTCGAGGAAGTTGGCATCAAACGCCATACGGATGTGTGGAAGGTAGAGTTCGGCACCCCACTCCTGAAGAACGGAGCGAGGTATGTAATGCGGGATGGTTTCGATGGGGTCGAAGAGCGGGTTAAAGTCGTGAGCTGCGCACATCGTGATTTTGCCCAGCTGCTCGTACGTATCGACGAAGTCCGAAAGTATTTCGGGGCATAGCTCGTAGTCCGTACTGAGATCGTTGTTAATACGAACGTGAAGGTTGCTCGTGGTGAGCTGATGGGTGAATGCTTCGATGTTAACGTGGGAAGGGATGAGTGCGCGCAGCGTGTCGACATCGTGTTTGTCGATGATAGGAGTAGGCGCGAACGCCTCCGCCGTAGAGGGGCAAGGATGCAGTTCGTGACTGCGAAGCTCGTGGTTGTGAACATTTGGCCATCCCCAACCGTCGTTGACCTCCTCGTCGACGGCGATACTATGCATGAAAATCATCAGTTAGTGCGGCTTATACCTGCATGATCTTTGGACAACGTACGCCGTGTTCGCAACCGAGTGGTAGGTCGAGGATTCATTGTAGAAGCTTGACATGATGAAGTAACGATGAAGCAACGTGAAAAGACGATGAGAATGAGGTTTTGGAGAGTGGAAAAATTTTTGACGTATGGAATGGGTTAGAAGTCGAGTGGGCTCGGTTTCTGAGTATCTGAAGTGATTTCTTGTAGGTTTAAATATGTTTTCTGAGTAGTCGTACGCCTTCTTGTTGGTTTCTCGTTCCCAAAAAGAGCTGCCCATTGCAGCTTTGACCTCCGTCGCCTCATGTCCTATGGCCTGCCTTGCTGTGATGCGTTCCATGCGCGCAACACCGCGGGCGCATTTGATAGTTCGGCCTTAGTTTTCCACTCATCCCAGCGTGGGCCGTACCCTAACCATCGTATTTTGTACTGCAAGAATCTCCGTGCTCCTCGTTTAACCCATTTCTGAGCGACTATCTTCTCAACCTCATCCTCCGGAAGGTCCTCGAAGTCTGCGCGGTTAATCTTCTTCTGTGGTCGTTCCCCGAATTCAGACGGTGATGGCGCATATTTCTCTAAATGAGCTATGTTGATGATCGGATGGATTCCGTAGGAAGATGGAAGCCGAATCTGGTAAGCCACACGACTAAGTTTCCGAATCACTTCGAACGGACCATCATAGCGCATGAGCAGCTTCTGACCTCGCCCCTTCTCTGCCCGTAGAAGTCGAAGGGTGTGGGGATTAAGTACCACCAAGTCTCCTTCCTCAAATTCGGAACTAATCCGTCCTGTATTGTAATCGCGTTTCTGAAAGACTTGCGCCAAGTATAGCGCTTCCTTGGCTCGAGTCCGTTCAGCCTTGAAATCGTCGACCATATCTTGTGCTTTTTCATTTCGAATAACATTGTCGTGTGATGGCTCTGTTAACTCATCAGGTCTTGGTTCAGAATTTCCTTCTTCGGGCTCGCCCGAAGGTCGAGGGATGCTTTGTGCGGGATTCATCAAAGTGCTACCTGTAACAGGAAGATACCCATATAGTAGGAATGATGGGGCGTGGCCTGATGAAGAGTGTGGCATCGTGTTGTATGCCAAAGCTAGACAGTCAAGATATTCCGTCCAGTCGGAACGAGAAGGTCCGATATACGCCCGTAGGGCGACCTCCAAGCCTTGGTTTAGTACCTCGGTTTGTCCGTCTGCCTGCGGATGATAAGAAGTAGTCAGTGACCGCCTCATGCCCATTAAACGGCAGATTTCGGCCCAGAAGTCGTTTCGCCAACGAGTATCTCGATCTGTGATAACCTGACGTGGAATTCCGTATTTTGCGATGATGTGCTTAAAGAATAGTTCCGCGGTCGCTAATTCTGTGATCGTGGTTGAACAAGGAATAAAGATGCCGAATTTGGTCAGTTTGTCGACTATGACCAATATATTATCATACCCGTTTGAATTGGGGAGCTCCGGAATGAAATCCATGGTAACGACTTCGAATGGTCGTTCAGGGATTGGGATGGGTTGTAGCAACCCTACGGGGGCGTGATTTCGGGGCTTGGACTTTTGACATATGTCACAAGTGCTAACGTAGTGTCGAATTTGCCTCGACATTTTCGGCCAGTAGTACGTAGTAGCAATCTTGTTGTAGCATCTGTTGAATCCAGCATGAGCAGCTTCTGAGACTGTGTTGTGAACCTCATCCATGATCCGTACTCGAAGTGTTTCAGGTACGCACAGACGATTATTTCCTCGCCAGTCTTCGAAGTAGATTAGACCGTTATCGTCGTAATGATATTGCGGGTATAGTGGATTCGGCCACGACGTTTCCTGTTTCATCTTGCTGACCACTAACGAGAAATGTGGATCAGCTGCATAGCCTTGTGTCCATTCCAACATCTCGTCGTCAGGAACTCCAATGAGAACGTTGTAAGTGTTGGAAGTTACGTAGCCATTTGAAAACGCTAGGTCATCCAACAGGTCGGCTGCTTTAAAGACGACTGAGTTAGACGCTCTTGCAGGTACTTCTGCATCGAGGGAGCGTACATAACTTGAAGCAACCTCCAATAGTTTTTCCTCAAATTGTTCACCTAGGAGTTCGAACATATTCTGGAGGGGATCCTCGTTGGAAATAGGGGTAATGGAGTCTATATCAGGACTAGATTGTGGAGGTAATTTCCCGGCGTAATCGAGAGATCGGATCGACATTGGAATGAACTCGACCGGCCCGGTGTACGATCCGCAATCCTGGGTATGCGGCAAAGACTGTGCCCCAAGTCAACAGGCGTCGGTTGACATTCTGAAAGGTAGTACTCCAGGTGAGTGCAGCATGATCTGTGATAGCAAGAATGCTGCTACCTTCAAGAAAGGGTTGAAATTTGATCAAAGCCTCCTTCAGAGCTAGCGCTTCCCGTTCCGTGGCTGAGTAATTTCGTTCTGGCGACTTGAGTATCCTCGACCAATAACTGATAACACGTTCCACGTGTACTATGGTGTCGTCAAGGGAGCTTGCCCATAGACCCGGAAGAGGTACATCCTCGAATTCCTTTGAAATTGAAGGGACTAGGCAAGGAATCGGTTCTCGAGCGTCATAAGCTTTCGACAGTTTATCGTAAAGTCGTGTGCCTTTGAGATCACCCGCTCGGATAGGTTGTACCTGTTGTAGTATTCCTGCGAGACCGTAGTCGCAAGCATCTGTATAGACCCTGTATGGGAGTCCTGGTTTTGCATATCCTCTAACAGGAGCATTCGTAAGTGTGAGCTTACATAGTTCGTAGGCTTCCTTATGCAATTCTGTCCATTCCCATTTCGAATCTTTCTTGAGAAGATTGAAGAAAGGCTGAGCTATCCAAGAATAAAAGGGAATGTAGGCTGAAAAGTATACCATCATACCCAGGAAAGCTTGTAATTCGTGAACGTTACGGGGTTCCGCGAGTTGTAATATCGCGTCGACTTTCTCTTTATGAGTAGAGAGTCCGAGTCTTGATACTTTCTGTCCTAGCAGTAGTAGCGACTGGTATGCGAAATGACACTTTCCTGGTGACAGTGTTATATTTGCCTTGATTATTTCGGCGAAGACCTTCTCGATATGCTTCAGATGATCTTCGAAGGTCATTGAAAAGATTACGATATCGTCTATATATACCAGCGCGAATACCCAAAGGAAGGGTGCGAGGACCCCTTGCATTACGCGTTGGAATACACTCGGTCCATTTCGATATCCGAATGGCATGCGTCGGAATTGGTATAAGCCTCGATGAGTCCTGAAAGCCAATTTTTCAGCGGCGCTACTCGTCATAGTGAGTTGAGTGAAACCTGCCAAAGCATCCAGTGTGGTTAACCATTGAGCTCCGGTTAATGCTTGTAATATGTCGTCTTGCTTTGGAAGGGGGAATTCGTCGGGAACAACTAATTCGTTCAGCTTCCTTAGATCAATGACCATGCGGGGTTTCGAGTTGCGGTATACGATGAAGACTGGGGCACCCCACGGGCTTTTCGACGGTTCAATTACTCCTAACTGAATCCAAGCATCCATCTGTTTGTCGATGATTTTGCGATTAGACGGGGAGGTAGAAAATGGAGGTAATGATATGGGTTGAGCACCTTCTTTCAACGTGATCTCGACCTTGCTGTCATAATTTCCTAATCGTCCGTCGAGTCCGAATGCCCGATGATTTCGAGCAATTAATTCTTTAAGTAATTTGCGTTGAGATTCAGATATGTCGGGTGATATATGGACCTCGTCGAGGAGTTTTGATGAAGGAGTATCGTCAGGTGGAGTTTCTGCGATCTTTGGTCCCCCTTCAATAGGAGGTTCTGCCAAAGGGTCATCATCATCTGTAAGATTTCGTAAGGCTTTGGATGTTACTTCGGTTTCGCTGCGAATTGAAGAGGCCTTACTTGTCTCGAAGTTCGTATTGACCAGCGATTTGATTAATGTAGCGTGATTCTCCTTCCTCGATCTTTCTTCGGTTGACTGCCTGCGCTCCTTATCAAGCCATGTATCTGGGTTATGGCTCGTGCCTAATACCTGGCCTTGACTGATGATAATCGGCATTTTCGAAAAGTTGGATATAAGAAGGAAAGGAGTTTCTGATGATACCAATGAGTCTGCCCCCCCATAAACTTCGTCGACGTTCGTGTTGTGAAGTAGCAGCTGTTCCACGAATATGGAGTCGTGACCACCGAAATGAGCTATAATAGGCACGCGTTTAGCCGTTTCAGCTGGTATAATCATACGTGATTTGGCTCGAACATTGCCGCTCTGTGACTCGTCTTTCGCCTTTCTTCGCAGCTTCTTCGCTGCCCGGTGCTGTCTGTGCTTTGACCGTGAGCTAGAAGGATCGGCGATTGATACAACTTTGAAAGTAGTGCCGTCTTTAGCGATGAATGGTGACGACGTAGACATTTTAACCTGTAGACGTCGGCCGCTCTCCCCAAAGTCGAGGAAGGCATTGCCATTCTTCCTGATGATTGAAATGGAGTATTGATCAGCAAAATCGTTCCCCAAAATGAAGGGTGTTGTCATGCCTCTGACCACATAAGCCTCGACATTGATTTTGACTGGTCCGTCAGGTGTATGGAAATAGAGATCCAAACCGACGAACCCAGATATGATGGAGCTACCAGTTACTTGAATTAACTTGATTTTTTGTCCTATCCGTATCTTGGGCCGTACAACGAGGCTCTTCAGAGCATCTTCAGATATCAAAGTGATGTCTGAACCAGAGTCGGTGATGACCTTTATAGTCTCGTCAAAACCGTTTACTGTGGCATCTGTCTCGGTGGCCTGAGATCCGAGGAATGAGCATCCTGGTGGTCGTTCCATTAACTTCTGGAGTTCAATCAACGGCTTAGTCTCAGCACGCCCTAGATGTGAACGTACGACGTGCGAATCAGCTTGCACTGCTCTTGCTAGTCGTCGTCGTGACCTTCTGTTTAGCGCCGGTTTTTCATAATAAGGCGCGTAGTTCAGTTGATGGATAGGGGTTTCATTTCGGATGTAGCGTGATGAAGCTGATGTATGGATCTGAGGGATCTGAGCTGTAACGGGGTTATCGGTTTTGCTTGAGGTCGTGGGTCCCTTCAGGGCTGAAGTGTTGATTCTGTAAGTCCGAGAAGTGGCCGTAGATGCAGAATCGGATTCAGTAATCTGAAGGGTCTCGTCAAAACCCGGTTGAGAATCGGCTGACCTTACTTCCTCGGAGGCTTCGAGATTTGCATAGTACAAGTCGTCGTATGCGTCCTGGGCCTCGAGCTCATCCTTGCTACATGTTGCTAGTCGTGTCCGTGCGGTGCGCATGGCTTGCACTGCATGTTTGCATTCTTTGTCCCAGTGATTGGAACTCCCACAGTAACGACAAGGCCTGGCGTTCTTCTGCGCAGGTGTCATGCCCTTAGATATATTCTCATCGTCGGGGGGATACTGAGGTTCCCTCAAATCCGTGCTCGCACCGACGAGGTTTGAACGAACCTGAGACCAACCCGATTTGGAAGTCCGATCGGCGTTAAAATCCCGGAAGTTTTTCACGTCATCTGACCTCCACCCGGTATCTAATCTCAACAGAGATTCCTCATGGAACTTGATCGCCGTTTGGAACTCGACTGCACTCATGTAGGATTGAGTTGTCAGAATGGTGTTCCAGGTGGCTGGTGCACCGTCCATCACCTGCATGATGACTTCCGAATCTTCCATCTGATAGACCGTGGTGAGTAGTTCCGTTTTTCTGATGTAATACTCGCTTGGTGTTTCCTTGGTATGGCCGAAGTCGCGGTAACGAGTTTTATTCGCTTTGGTCTTCATATGATCTAACCACTTCCTGTTCATGTAATAGGATGCAATTGCGATTCGTATAGTATCCCAATTCACCTCGTTTGCAGCGCGTACGCTGGCTGGCAAGGAGTAGTACCAGGTTTCGGCGGGACCTTCCAGGCGTTTAGGAATAATTTTCCCCAGCTGTTCGAATACACGAGGTGAGTCCTTTGCGATATCAGTGACTTTTGTTATCCATCTGACAATCACATCGGTGTTACCGTCCCATTTAGGTACGTCTTGGACCTTGAGTTTCGTGTCAAAATGGGGTTCCGTTGCGTTTGAACCTCCATTCTGCGTGTTTCGCTCCGGCATTCCTCCCCCAACTGATCGACGACCGAACGCTCCACGCCATGAGTTATTACTACTCTTGTCGTCGCTGTCGTCAGAGTCGCTGGGACCATCATCCCATATATCCCTAGCTTTGCCCTTTCGATCAAAGGCATTCGAAGTGACTGGTGCGTATCGAGTATCCTGCTGAGCCTGTTGCTGATTCTGTCTTTGAGAAGGTTCGAAGATATCATTTAGCCTCGTCGTTCCTGGGCGCGTACCCGAAGCAAATGACAAGGGTGTACTCGTTGCGTAGGGGTTTAGAGATGGATAAGATGAAATTGGTCGGTACATGGAGTTAAACGTTGACTGGAATGTGCTGATGCCGGTAGTCTGAGGCTCGTATTGTCGAGGAACTGTGGAGGTTTGTCGCCGTTCTTCCCTCTGTGCCTGTTTACTAACCAATTCCTCTTGACGAAGAGGATCCATGGCATCGTCAGGGCTCAGGCGAACTGATCGTGTGATAAAGTCAAACACACGATCCAATTTCCATAGGTAGTGTTCCACTTCTGCCCTATAAGCAACAACTAATATCTCAAGATCGTTGGCAGTAAACCATTCATCTTCGATACCGATTGTCTTATCGCCTAGGTACCATGTTGGATAAGGAGGGAGAGCTCGACCTGCGATTTGAAATGCAATTGAACTCTCCGTGGTGCGTTTATACAACATAGTTCCTAATTTTGAGAATTGATTTCGGTCTAGTGAAAATAATCGATTCTTGGCGACAGTTACGACTTTGAACATGGAAACTACGCTCTCGAGCTGTCGTAGTTCAGTCGTAAAGATGGTACGATACATTCGTCTAGTGGCTGCATTAGCTGTTAACAGCCATTCCTTGTGACTGCCCAGGACTGCTACCGCTTTCTCTAAAGCTGCGCGTCTTCTGGTGATCGTGTCCGGTCCTCGCCCGGCTTCCTGGGCTGGCGGAGCAAAGACTGGATAACGATGATGTAGAATCTCAATCGTAGGTGATGTACCCTCCTCTCCCCCCTGGAGCGTATGGGCAGTGCTAAAGTCCTGTAGGGGTTCGGCGCCAATAAGAGTGGCGACCTCGGATTCTGATAGCTGCGAAACAGCCTTAGGAGTCGGTGACGTTGACATACTTGATCGTCGGGATGAAGATGAGGGAAATTCAGGGTTTATAGGTGAGTATTCTGCGACCTCGAACTCTTCGTCGGATTCACGGATCGAAGGTGGTCGGGATGCGTTTGAGTTGGAAGCCGAAGAGTCGGACGACCGATCGAGTGACCTATAGAGGGAGAACGCGGGGGATGCGATAAGAGAGGTTGGTGCGGAAGGGAAAGGTGGAGTCTCAGATCGAGACGGGGACTGCGATGGTTCTGTGGGTTGATGACTCGGTGTGGCTGATGCTGCACGAGGTCGGGAACGCCGCGGCAAGTTGACAGAGGGTTCAGGAAGGGTTAGTCCGATCTGAATTCGTTGGGCGCGCGTTAAACGTTGTAAATCGGGTTCTGCAGTAGACGGCGTAGTCATACAGCGAGGGTGGTTTAAGAATTAAGATGATTCGATTCAGAATGGATAGTTCGGTTTGGATGGATGAAAGAAAATGGATTTGTCCACCAATGTCGTCGAAACGGATATAATTGCGATAGT
>CEMG01176621.1:1229-14637 GCA_001179705.1 Baeospora myosura
GGGGAGAAGGCGATGGAGAAGGGAAGTGGGGACATGTTGAATGCCGGAAGGGCAGTATCAGTCACGTCGGCGGAGACGTCGCATAGTCAGGGCTCGGCGTGGTATTCTCCATGGGCGTGGTACGAGTATGCTGTTCCGTCGACGACGGTTCCGCCTGGGGAAGGTGCAGGGGCGGCTGCTTCTGGGGAGACTGAAGGAGGAGCTGCGAAGCCGCTGACGGAGTCGGAGATGGTGAAGGAGGAGGCGCTGGCGAGGGATGCGGAGGATGGGGCGAAGACACCGAGACCGCTGGAGGTCGACCAGGCTGCTCCTGCTGGGCGTTCAGAGGAAATCAACCCTATCGAATCTTCGATCTCCTCCTACCGCTACGGATGGACGTCGTTCTTCTCCTCGAACAGTAGCTTGGCGACGAAGACTCTGACAGCGGGGTCGGACGTGCAGAGAGACGAGAATGGGGTGGAGGTGATGAACATCGACGAGGACGAGGATACTATTGCCAAGATGGATGGAACTGCGCCAAGCGAGGCGTCTATCTCGACCACCACCCTGGCTTTGGCGCCCACAAGCGCTACCTCCGAACCTGTGTCGCGGCACAAACGCAAAGACTCGAACGTGCCGAACCCTCCACCTTCCCCGACGCCGAAGAAACCGGAGGCGAAGAAGAAGCCTCTCGCGCCACCACTAACCATCTCGGATTCTGTCAAGCGCGACACGGCGAAATCGGATGTAGCGAGAAGACGCCAGTCGGGCTCGCCTGCGCCGTCGAAGAAGTCTGGAACCAATACTCCTCCTGTGCCCGCTCCGCCAACACCTCCGCCTAATCTCGTCTTGCCAACGTGGTCGGATACGTTCCATACACCGCCTCGTAATGCGATTCCAGCTCCGCCATCGAACAAGATATCGAAGACGATGCGGTTTGTCAACACGGTGCTGTTTTCGAAGGAAGGATCTGATGCTGGGAAGGCAAAAGCGAAAGGGAAGGAGAGAGAATTGTCCACTTTCGGGAAGGCGTTACCTCGAGCGTGGGACGTCGTCCAGGACAAAGTTCATCCTGATTTCATGAAGGGAAGTAAGCGCGTCGTCGTGATCGGGATTCACGGTTGGTTCCCTGGTACGTCTTCTGGCTTCTGTCTGTGGAGACCCTGACTCATGTGCGGTGATCTCTCGAACAGGCGCCGTGATGAGAACTGTCCTCGGAGAGGTGAGTACTTTGTATTTCGGCAGACGGAACATTGACTTACCCGGGAGGTGAACAGCCTACGGGAACCAGCACCAAGTTCGTCAATATGATGGACCAAGCTTTGGAAGAGTTTCAGCAGGAACAGAATATCAAGTTCGAGAAGGTCACCTTGATGCCCTTAGAGGGCGAGGGTACCATTAGTCACAGGATGAAAAAGTTCGTGCTTCTCCCCGTCCGTTCACATGGACCTGGCGTTAACTAAGATCGACATTCCAGACTCTATACTAGCCTGTTAGCCAATCAAGAGTGGATGGACGATCTCCATGCTGCGGATGCCATCTTTGTGGCTACGCATTCGCAGGGATCCGTGGTGTCTGCACATCTTTTAGACCAACTCATTCGCGACAATCATATCAGAACCTCGCGGCATCTCGACACGGAGTCTTTTTCGGCCCCAGGTGTTAGCATCCTCCACAGAGCCAAGCCGCAAAAAGTCTGCTGCCTAGCGTTATGTGGTATTCACCTTGGGCCGCTGCGTTATCTCAGCTCTAGTTCGCTTTTACAGCCGTACTTCCAGGTAATTCATTTCGCTGACAGGAACTGCCCGATCACCGATCGCTAACGTGATATACTTCATCTAGTACTTTGAAACTGCTGCAGCACGCGAACTCTTCGAATTCCAGGTATGTCTTTATCATCCTGAGTCTTCAAATCAGCGCTCATATTTCCTTACTGTAGAACACAGAGAGCGACGTATCAAAGGCATACGTAGCTGCCCTGACAAATGTTCTTAATCATGGGGTATGTTAGGCCTAATCGCTTGTTCGTTCGGCGGTACTGACTCACCTGCTACAGACGAAGATGGTCTATGTGGCTTCCTTGAACGACCAAGTCGTTCCTATCTATTCGGGGCTATTTACCGCTGCATCTCACCCACTCATTTTGCGCTCTCTATACATAGATGGCGATGCTTACCAGTGCGTTTTGAGTTATCACACATGGTCGTTAATCTGAACTCCGCTCCTCGTAGCTCCTCCGATTTTCTTTCTAATCTTTTGGTGCTATTGCTGCGGGTTTTGAACTCAGGCCTTTCTGATAGCGGCCTTCTCGCTCACTTATCAGAAGCTACGGCCGGATCGCTGAACGGAGTTGGGCACTCGACGGCTTATGAAGATCTCGCTCCTTACTCGTACGTTTTTTCCTCAAATTTCCACGCTCTAGATTCTCATCTCGTACCATAGGCTGGCCGCCAAGTATCTCTTCCTCACGAACGACGGTAACGAGGAGCATCCTGAACTCAGCCTAGAGTCGTTTAACGCGAATACTGAACAGAACGATTACGAGGTAGGTCTTGTGCTTGATCGGTAGGTCGAAGCGTCACTGACTCTCTGATCGCAGATTCCTTGGGCTCTGAGAGATCTCATCGCAGACGAACACGTCGTCTACTTCTTTGCTCGGGAGATCACCCAGCTTCGCGATGAGTTCCGAGACTGGCACCCGAAGACGACTATTCTCCGCGATATTAAGAGGAAGCTGCAACCCATACAACGGCTACCGTCGATAGCCGTCTCCACGTTACAAAGCTCTCCTAGCAAACTGTAATGAATGACCAACACTGTTGGACTCCCATTTTTCGCGTTTCACCTCAACTTTCACCGCATTTTTTAAATATCAATACAAGCATCTGTACACGTAGAGGAGGAATAGAATTGGTCGTCAATCGCAAAGACTGGCGTGTCTGACCGTGAACGATATCGTTCGTCTGATAAGTATCTGACTCTAAGCATAAATTTACGCCGGAAGGGGTGAAACGACGCCATCAAGCTAACGATACTCTGCTCCACAGTCACCAATCGTTGTGATGATTCGACGACCATTTGACTGTTGCAACACTACCTCGATGTCTTCATTGTCCTGGTCCGTCAAGTGAAAGCCGAATGCCTGTTGATTGTCATCTGCGTGTTCCGAAAGTCCCAAGCGCGCACCTGTCAGCGTGACATGATATTACAACACTGTCAGGTTATGTCAATTAGAGTGAAGAAGCGCAGAACCCACCAATGATAACCGCTCCCACGAACGGATGATCCAAGACCCAGCGCATGGCAATATTCGCAACACTCCGTCCGCCATGACGATCCCCGATGTCACGAAGAACACGAAGAAGTGATTGGAACAGTGCCCAATCCCCCCAAGCCTTCACTATCATGTCAAGATACTGCGATGAACAATATGGTTAGAACTGATGAGATGGTGAGGTCACGAACACTTGGTCGTACCTTTCGCTGAGATGGCGTCAAATTCCCAGAATACAATTCCGGCTCCGGCTGATTCAACCATCCATCAGCGAGGAACCCTCCACACTATGATATCTTTGAGATGATCGTGCAGAATTAGAGGCTGTGAGTGGGGACTTACGACAGTGCCATATGTTAACAACTTGAGATCATGCTTCTGGCATACATCTGCCATTCCGTGCAGTGGGCGGGTGTCTATTAATGAGAACTTGACGTAGTGAGGCGTTAATGACACCACCGGAGCTCGATGACAATTATTACCTGCACTTGATTTGATACGATCACTCCAGGGCCTAGCTGAGTGCAGATCTCGTCCGTCCTGATTGCATCGAAGTTGCATAGACCGATCGCAGTGATCAGGCTCTCGTCCTTCAGATCCTGAAGGATCTCGAGAGCATGCAGATATGCTTTGTCCGAGTAATCTTGCCAGTGGAACTACGACCGAGGAAAGTTTCTCAGAGACTACACCGAATCATCAGATCAAATAAGGCTACTGACTTGTAGGAGGTCGACATGATCCATCCGCATTCTTTCCATCCGCTCTCGCACCGCGGCTTCCACGACGGAACGGGACAGATTTATCCGTTTGAAGACACACCATTTAGTCGCACCTAGAACCATCTCCGAGGAAGGAAGGGAGCCTCGAAATTGCCCCTGTAAATGACGTGTGATTGATCAGGAGGATAACAACGTGAATGAATTTGGAAAGGATAATTACGAAGATAATTTCTGAACTGCCATAATGGTCCGCTGGAAATGAGAATCAGAAAGCTGCATAGAAAGGAAAGAACAAGCATACCTACCCTGTAAGATATGATTCGACGAAGTGAGTTCGGTCAGCACCATCATCGTAACATCAGGAAGTCGGTACTTCACCATGTCTACATCATGATGAATACACGCCGCTCAACGAGACAGGGATAAACTTACCGAATGCAGTATATCCTCTCTGAACATGGCGAGCCATTCCTTCGCGAACCTTGGATACCGAGGCACTCCCCCACGCGTTGCTCGAAAGCTGCCAAAGTCCAGTCCATATACGTGGAACGGTGAATGGACCGAGGTGAAAGCTTTCTAGGGGATATGAGGGCAAGTTTGTCGAGACCATAAGGAAAACAATGGAACAGGATGAGAGGCTTGGAGACTGTGGTCAATCATAGACGAGACCGCCTTTATAAACCGCCCTCCGGTAAAAATTTGGATGCCACGGCTGAAAATCAAATCAGGACAGGTGACAGCAAGGAGCAAGGATAGGATAGGAAGGATGCGAATCCTGAAACAAACATTCTGCGAGGCTAATTTGAAGCTAACCAGTTTAAGCAACCGTCTTGGACGGTGTTACTGATCAAACGTGATTCCGTTTGCAATTTGGATCAGGTCCGAATTGTCGGTGATGTTGTTGATGACCGAAAGATTGCCCATGACAGCCGCCGAACCAACTCGGTCCACGAAGTCAGATTTTGGCTGTCCGCTCAGCCTTGACGCCGGGGGATATAAAGCTTACGATATCCATCCATTTCATCCTCATCGAGAATCCCCACCTTTATACTTCGTCTTTGCTTCATCTCAGAAACAATGCCTGCTCCAGATGCGTTCACCCCTGCCACGAATGCCCGTCCTGCCCTTGGGCATGTGTGAGTCTTTTCATTCTGGAGTGATCTCATAATGACGAGTGCACATAGAAACCTGATGGTTGACACATTCATTGCGAATGCAAACGTCGACGAGTAAGTCAGATTCATGAATGCGATGTGGGTAAGATGTTTACCTCTTCTGCAGTCTACGCTCCATAATTCGCGGCGTTCTCGGATCTGGCATCCCCGGAGTCGCAAACGCTTTTACGTCGGCAGCGCGCGATCGACTGCGCCAGACCAACGCAAAATCACTACCAGCACACCAGCCATTCTTCGCCAAACAATCTGGAGTAGCACATCCGACGCCTCATCTGCAAATCATGCTTGCTCGAGCTCGCTCGATATACGGTGCAGGCATGGGCTTCGACAGTCTCGCAGTTCTGTCAGAGATCGTACGGGCTACACATGGATTGCGTTGGCATAGCGCTGGCTTGATGGCTAATGTGCTTGCTGACATCGATTCTGATATCAGCCAAGCTATTCAGGTAGGTTGCGAGGATGCGTTTTTCGATGAAAATAGAAGTAACACGTACTTTCATGCAGAGTTCCAAGGAAGAAATCGAGGCTGGGCGGGTGGAAGACTATTCTGCAGCTCGATACATCGTTGACGAGTTGCGATGTGCGGTGAATGACAGCTACGACGATGTACGCTTATGGGGTGGGGAGTTTCCCTTTGAACGCGCGGTTACGAGTATTGAGTTCTGGAAACTGTGATGGATCGGTAGTTCATCAGCTATGTGGATGATACGTGATTAAACATTTCGAGCCTATGTCTTCAGTCTTGCTTCAGTCAGGGTGCAACCGATTGATAGATTTCTATCGGCTAGTCATCGTGAGTCAGGTTGCACATGGTGCGCCGAGCGGGATTTCACGATGTATAATCACAAGGGGTGATGTCTTGCTGACCCTTAGTCTCAGAGTACTCGGAGTAGAACGATATCTTCGACGGGGATCCCGACGGAGTCCTATTCGAATTCGGCTAGTAGAGCACATGGTCATTGGCGAACATAGATGAAAAATACAGAGTAAATACTCACGGTAAGATCTGAGAAACGCATGCTCCGCAGCGTAGCTTACTGGCACGGGCGTGATGATGAAAGATATAGCACATTCAGCGAAGGCTACTCGACTAATGTGACGAGTGTGTTCCTACTACCCGACACGTCAGTTGAAATTCCGTTGATATAGTTGAAATGCAACGAAGGAGGTGGCAAATCTTACTGAATAGAGTTCGTTAACAGTCGACAGGTGGTAGGTGGAGACTTATTTGGCTGTAATTTTCCTGGACAGTCAGTAAACGTTGACGTAGTCGACCAGATTGTCTATGTGCGGGATACATTTTGGTTAACGGTCTTCGGTCTAGATTCCAACATGATAGAGAGACATACTGCATCCATGACGAGCAGATATATCGCCGCAAGACGACTGGCTGGTCGGATAATTGCGGTATTCCGACCCAGGACCACGGGAGTGTGGGCATGTCTAACATGTTTTATCTTTGCGAGCTTTTCAGGCCAGTTCATGGCAACGGAGTGGAGTACATGCTAGAATCGAACCGGTTAAGCGTGAGGACACGATGTGGATCTATGCGAGGACACGGTGGAAGCATTAGTAGCCATGAAGTATAAGGAAATGAGAAGGCGAAACCCACGAAGATAGCGTAGGAATCATGGGCGGCGGCGGCGGAGGGTTTCCGAACCGTTCAATACAGTTTCCACCATATGACCCTTTGGGGTCCAAAGTATCTAAGCAAGCACCGCTTCATACAGAACGTTTTGATAATCAGGAAGGACGAGCTCGGACATTCATCCCTAAGGCCTTCGTAATTTCGCCAATATAGGCTGGGGAGAGCTAGTTTGAGCATTTAGTCAGCTTTCAATCGGTATGATGCCTCTCGGTGTGCATACCCAGGAGCGCAGGAGTTGCCTCATTTACGAGTGATAGAGGACGAGGAACGCCCGAGGGTATGACCACAGCTACCGGATTGCTAAGCACAGTCTGAATGAATAATCAGAAATCGGCGCTTAGCGAGCAAATTTAGTTCGGAGTGAAACAAACTCTACTTACCAGCTGACGAGCGGGGCAACTCCATTGAACACCGAAAGATATATCCCTGCAGCCCGACATGGGAAGCGGAGACTTCGCATCTTGTTCGAGAACGACGATTTGACGCTCAGATGGTGTGTTTTATCCGACTGGAAGATGAGATATCAGAGAAACGCAGAGACGACACCAACGCTTCAGTGGCCTAGCTATGAGACGTAAGCCTGACGAGACATGTCTTCTAAGTGTGTACGACCTATGTCGTTCAACACTGCTTCCCGAGCGAAGCGCTTGAGATGACTCGGGGGTTAGGCCGAAAGATATTTCCGTTGCCAATCCATTGCTTTAGATAAGGGGAAATTGTTTAAGCATCCCCCGAGTAGATATTATCGCTGCGATAGACAAACATGCTTCGTTGAGAAGTTCATGAATAGGAGACCACCGCTCCAGGCAGTGGTGACACCCTCATTTTGGAGCTCGATTCAGAGCTCATGCTGGCTCGCCGCTCACAAGACTCCGCCGCGAAATATGTGAAGACCGGGATCTGAATGGGGTTGGTAGGTTAAAGTAAAGAACTCGCAGATTTTAATAGATGACGTGACCCGCGTGTCAGATTGATATCGGATTGTTACCGTCGATTAACCACCTCGCAGGGACCGCCGTGAAGGGCGAGTCATTCCACGCTACAAGGGGAAAAAGATGTCCATCCCAGAATCAGAAAAATGTCTACAGGAGGTACAAATAACGAAGGCCGACTAACCGTACAACGACCACGCCACATGATATGATTTGAAGAGCAGATAGAGCGTTGATTATCGCAGGGAAACCGGTCTCCTTAGCATAGGCATGTATCATGATTCAAAGATAAGGGCATCTGACCAACAGATTCTAGTACGAATCGACAGTGGCCTAGAGAGTATCAGGCTCGCCGGCGAACTGCAAAGACGCGAGCTGGCCCATTTCCGAAAGTGAGAGCGGCAATTAATGTGATGAATGCGTACGCGTGAGAGACAGCTACAGCTTTTCAGAGAATCAATGAGACGCACATGCCAAACCATGCAAGGCATAGAGTAGCGGCTAAGAGTTTGTACACCGTATGAGATGGAAGCTTACCGGAGCAAAAGTATCTTCCGCGACCGACCTAACGGTGAGATCACGGATATGCAATCCGCCTGTTCCCCAGTTCATCAGGACGTCTGCAAGCCGCGGATGTATGATCGCGAAATCCCACGTTACCTTGACCTATTCAACGAATTTACGTTGAGAAACATTGAAGTGTCAATCGTCACCTCAAATGGTCCGACTCGGGAGCTCATGGCCTACTGGTAGACGCGAGTCCTATTATATCAATCGCTCGGTGGCTGATTGACTCCATAGAATCTATAGAAAGGCAACGAGTTGAAACTAAGGTCGTACTCTTGAAGGAGGATTCCCGGACTGTGAAACGATAAGTCTGATGGGTCTGTTCCTTATAGTGGCTCCTCACATCTTACCTTGAGGGGACCCGCAGACCTCGTGTAGATGGCGACTAGTGTGGCTCTGTAGTATGTGAGAGAATAAGACCAAGAATCTGACCTTCACCCGCACAAGTGTTTGTGAAATACGCCGGCGTCCGTCGCTTACTATAACCCATGGTGCAGCAAGTTAGGGATACTTTCTACATCTAGCGTTTCACTAGCACTCCGAACAATTCCATCTTCAGATGTGTCGACAACGGTTCATGCATCACAACCAGCAGTGAAGATGAATTTACTTCAGAGGTCGTCGTGTAAAAGTGAGCTGTGCTTCTCATCAGAATGGCGAGATGAAACTGACCTTAGAGCATGTGAGAGGCGCAAAATGCCTCAAGATCCGTAATCCCGTCACTCGGAGTCTTGATAACTCAGCGAGCGGAAAAACGGCGCTTCAAGTGATTCCACAGGGCCAACATGGACTGATATCAAGACTACGACTGTGGTAAATACCGTACCGTGAAGGCCGAAGACACCAACAATGACAAGAGAAAAACAGCAAAGGGGCGTACACGTGCGTATCTTGTGTCATTCGCTTCACACCGAGTGACTATCAATAACGCCGCCTCGATCCCTCGGAAGATCGAAGCCAGTACAAACTACCGGGAAGCAAGCGTTGACTTGTGGAATGCTTGCACAAACGAATCGACACTTGATCGACGCTACTTCATCATGAGTAATTGAGCACAAATCTCAGCATAATAGATTTACCTCATGATAGATTGAAAATTGCAGTTGAGGACATGATGCATGACGAGGTCATCATTTCATGGGATATCCAACTTGAGTCGGTCGTTAACGTTGAAAAGATTCACATTCAAAGTTCACAGTCATTTAACGGATTGTCACATAGCCGCACTTAGTGTTTAACACCCTACAAAACGAAGCATCTATCAGTGTCACTATATCCGAGGTCGCGTATAGCTTACGGTTTTGGACTTGCCGTCGTAAGCGCTGGAAACCATGACTATTCGAGGCGAGAAGAATGCGGGCATGCGGAAAAGCGTGAGTTGTTCCCACGATTCAGCATCTAAAATTTCCAGGCGGAGGTTAAATATCTCGCGGATATCTCCGCAGACCACGCTCGGAAATTCAAAACGGAAGCTATGCCGGTCGGCCGACGTCAACGGCATACGGCTAGTCTCACGCAGTCTGCCATTCGAAAACCTTGATGACCGCCTGATTCCGCATGGTTCATGACCTCGCTGGTCTTTATCTTCCCTCATCTCAAGTTCGCGGTCACTTTCCTTCTCGTCCTCGTATGTCTCATAACACGTCCCCAACAGTATCGCATCCTGAAGTCGACGAATCGGCCAAGGCTACCAAAGTTCAACTCACGAAGGAGCACAAGAGTGACGTCGACGGTTCAGAGGGCAAGACCATCGGTATCGAGGATCCGGACAAGTTTCAGGTAGTTCTCGATTCATCCGAAGATCCACAGAGTCTATCCACTCTCAAGAAATGGGTGGCAGTCGTAGTAATCAGTAGTGGGTCCTTATGCGCCACCAGTGCGTCGTCTGTGGTGCGTGTTCAAGTTTATGATCAAGTTTCGCGTGTCTGAACGACTTATAGGCGTCGTTCACCGAGAATGGACTTGCCGAAGACTTCCATGTCTCTCATGTGGTGACAATCCTGTCGATAAGTCTGTTCGTTTTAGGTCTCGGCACAGGCCCGTTGCTTGTTGGACCGCTGTCGGAAGTCTACGGAAGGAACATCGTCTACCGGTTGTCGTATTTCTTCTTCTTTGTGTTCATGTTCCCTGTCGCATTTGCACCGAACATAGGTCAGATTCACCTTGCAATGATCTTGTTTGTGCTCAATTTCAACGAATACAGCTTTGTTCCTTATCTTTCGATATGTTACGGGGTTCTGTGGCGCGGCGTTCCTCAGTGTAGCTGGAGGAAGTGTGAGCGATCTATTCTCGAACGATGAGGTCGCCAAGTACGTCCTTCCACTTTTCGTCTTTCGTTATGTATCTAATTTTTCAGTCCGATGGCAATCTATACGGTAACACCTTTTGTCGGTCCAGTCATGGGGCCGTTGTTTAGCGGGTGATTACCACTATCATTCTCCTTGCACCGCAGTAATCAATTTCTTCCCCAAGGTTCATCAACCAGGTCTGTTCAAACGACTCAGTTGAGCGATGTGGATCTGATCATATGCCAGAACATCAACTGGAGATGGACATATCGTGTCCTGCTTATTTGGGTATTCCTCGAACTCGTGGCAATAACCTTGGTGGGTATCAGATTGCGATTTGCTCGTCTCCGCGTGCTCAAATACCACAGTTAGTTCCAGAGACATATGTTCCAGTCATACTGAAGAGAAAGTCGGAGAAGTACAACTCGCTTCGGCTCCGTTGACGACCATCTAACATCGTTCCGTTCTCAGACTACGCAAGTCGACAGGAAATCAACAGTACTGGGCACCCCTCGACCGTCGGGATGGAAGTATTCTTCACGCAATACTTGTGAGCTGCTACAAGCCATTCCGTAAGCTCTGAACTACCGCTACGAATATCAGACACTCATTTGTACGACTAGAGTTGATGATTCACGATCGAATGGCGCTGCTGCTCAATTTTTGGTAGCTATTCCTCTCCCAAGATTTTGTCGACTTCTCGAGTTGATCTATCATCAGGACGGCGATTCTTCTGGGTATTCTATATCTAGCGTTTCAAGCGTTCCCTATCATATTCATGCAGAAGCACCATTTCAACATGCAGATGTCGGGGATGACATTCCTCGGGATAGGACTTGGTATGGTTCTTGCAGTTCCGACGCAACCGTACTGGAACAAGTACGAAATACTGATACACTTTTACATATGTATGGCTTACGACTGATATCTACTACAGAATCGTAGCCCGTGAGGCAGAAACTCATGGGGGAGTCGCTCCGCCCGAGGCTCGTCTCATCATGGGTCAAGTAGGCGGTATCCTCGTACCTCTAGGTTAGTCCTCGTTATACTTCTTATTGATGAACGTTACATGTATTCTGCAGGCCTATTCTTTCTCGCCTTTACAACTTATGCGAGCGTCCCCTGGATTGTGCCTATCATAGCATCTATACCATTCGGCACCGGAATATACTTCGTGTTCACCTCGGTCTTCACTTACCTTGTCACCGCGTTAGTTTACATTTCACTTGCTTATATATGAGGAAGATATGTTTACCCTCCGGCTTGTATCTCAACAGCTATCGACCTATTGCGGCTTCCGCCATGGCTTCAAATAGCGCACTTCGATCATGCTTCGCTGGGGTCTTTCCCCTGTTTGCGGGTGCAATGTACGAGAAGCTGGGCACGGTGGGAGCCACATCCTTGCTGGCTGGTGTCATGTCAATAATGGCGCCTTTACCGTGGGTTCAATTCAATATCATTCATACTATGTGGCGCGGGTATGCTGACTCGTTGGCCCATTCACCAATAATTTGAACAGATTCATATTCCGTCGGATAGGCCCGCGGCTTCGGAAGAATTCTCGCTTTGCTATGGAGTGACGTTGTTTATCGTTAACATCCTCATACACAGAAAGCGGTCTCTCCATGGGTAGATGTTCAGTACAGGATATGTAATCGCTTACGACAAAGAGAAGATAGCGTTGTTCTGGATCCTCAAAGATGCTGTGTGGACGCCACCAAACGCCCACCCATTGGTATGTCGTACGGTCGGGTCACGAAGCAACTCTTTGCTCCATCGGAGTGAGTGTGAAACGTGAAACTCCGGAGTGCGAAGCCACCTTGTTTCAGATTCAAGGATGAATGTTTTAGCGGTGAGCCAGGGATGCGTGGTACTGAATGCCCCCACAAGGTACCCAGACGCTGAGCGGAGGACTGCAATGCCGCCAGTGATCGGCTCGGAACGCAATCTATCAGACCTCCAGACCTCCGTTGATGACATGACGGGGTTCGATCGCATGAATCACCACAGCCTGAAAATCCCGACGCTAAGTGATGATAGACACCTTCATCAAAGCTATTCGTGGATGTTGCGAAGTTTTTCCTAGAGATAAAATTCGGCCAGCATACGGACTTTATGCGCCTACGACCTCATCGAGCGACACAGAACGTCCATGGAGTAACGTGCGTTGAATAGGGTGTATGGCAACGGCGCTGGTGGGCAATGTTGATCTTCGCATCCATTCCATGACCGAGATTCATCGGGCGGAGGCTCGGGATTCTGCGTAATCAGTGCTGTCTACATTTGGGAAGAAATTTATTCACGCACACCCGTTCTATCTCAACGCGGTTTAAACGGAAATGGGCCGATCCGAGATGGCGCCTATGAGAGGGTATACCTAGCTGAATTCTGTAGCTCAGCGCTCAATATGGTGTGCAGTCTGGCCGTCAAATCTTGCGATGCTCGCTGAGCATCAGAGCTCCTGCGCATCTATCATAGCATGTGTGCATACGCCTTTATTCCGAATGGCAGAGAGTAACGAGGCGACCAAGCCGGCGACAATCTGCGTCACAGCGCAGAGAAAAGTTGAGTTTTAGATGCCGAGGAGGATACATCAGCCAAAATGTCGAAAGAGTAGAGATGGCGAGGAACGCAACATATCGATTCTGATGATACCTTTTCCTTATTCTATCCCGTCTTCGTCTTCAACGGCACGAGTGCATGGTGGAATCAAAAGATACTGTGATGTATTGGTACGAGTTTTGATATCATAGTCTCCGTACATACCTCCTCCGGTGTCGAACCCTGCCCATCAATCGTCATCTTCGAGCTGCTAGCCTCTGCATT
>CEMG01176622.1:0-13175 GCA_001179705.1 Baeospora myosura
AAAAGGTCGAAAATTGACGTACCTAGAGCAAAAATCATTTGGGGAGTCTCCAGGCTCAAAAATAAGAATTTTGAACCGTCACAACTGGCTGAAAGTACTAGAGCTGCTGAAAGACATGAGACAGATTGTTTCTACTCAGAAAGAGTAGACAAAAAGTGGCTGAATGACACCAAGGTCTGACGAAAGATGCAATGTGGTGGGGGAAAGTGCTGAGGTTCGGCATTTGCTGCACAGCCACAGTCACTGGTGACTGTACGTGTTGGTGACTTCAACCCGTACTCGCATTCTTGCATTCAGCACACTCACCTCCGGAATGCTATGCTGGACCACTCCTTTACCCTGAATATCTCCCCAGAGTTGCATGACCTCCTTGGTCATGAGCTATCATGCATCTTGCAACATTCCACATCGTATCCGGGCCTCTCAACTCTGCATCAACTCTTGACGGCTACAGCTGTCTACCCAGCTTTTACTGGCTCTCCTTCTCCAACACCCACTCTGCTTAATTCTCCCTCTCCATCTCCAGAAACACCTCCCACCAAAATTGTACTTGTCCCGTCTCAAACCACCCCAGTGCCTCTTCGAAATAAGGCTAAACTCTCCTTACATGTCCAAAAATTACTGGAGGTGGTGCAACAGCGTCAAAACACAGTCTCTAGAGGCAGCTCTAAAGCCAGACCCACTACTCCTGCTCTGTACTCCCCCATCCTGCTTGTTCTGAATAGGTCTTCAGCAGTGCAGGAGCTGCAACGCACAGTCCTTCGCTTGAGAGGTGGTGCAAACCTCCAACCCAGAGCGTCAGTCCTTCGCTTGAGAGGTGGCGCTAACCTCCGGCCGAGAGCCTATCCTGGTGGACCCGTAGCACTTCCCGCAGCTCCAGTGGCTGTCGGAACCAAGACAAGTTGCAAGAAGCGTGGTGATCGTCGAAGGCGGAAGAGAATGCCACAGAGAGGAAGGAGGAGAGGTGTCCAGAGTAATGCTGATGCTGGAGATGCCAATCATGGAGCAGCTGGTGCGGACGATGGTCCTGGTGAAGATGGGGGTCGGTATCATGATACGGAGGGAGAAGACGAAGCACCGGAAGATGATGAGTTTGACCACACTGCCCCTGTTGACAGCTCGACCTCCCACCAACGACAACGACAGAACGCCGGTGCCAAGCCTCCATGGCGTTCCGATGGGGCTCTTAACCGTATCACGCCTTTCGCAGGGCAGTTACTTTCAAAGCTTGCCGACTCCGACAATTCGCAATATGTGGCATGTCTCGATAGATTCTGTCTCAAATTTAGAGAGGAAACTTTGTTGCTGCCCAAGCCCTTGTCCCTAGGTCACTCACTCCAGGCCCTAGGAGATCGCATAATCTTCTTGCAGGAGACTAAGGCGTCTGTAGACTTCTGCTTGATGTTGACGTATGTTGAGCTAGTGCTGGCTGTCGACAAGTACGTTTTAATTTAATGTTTTGAACACTACCCTCATCTCGCTCCTTCTTCAGGCTTAAACGGGACCACGCAGAGACGGCCAGCTCGGATCCTAGCTATTCAGGGAAGCTAAAACTCCCTATGACCGAAATTGCAAGGATGATAGGAAGACCTCGACAGACTTTGAATGACTGGCTTAGTCGGGGTCAGAGGCTTGTCCATATTTGCGCTGGAGGTGAGTTCTCTTTTAACATCCACCATTCTTGATGTCTAAACCTCAGCCCCAGGCACCTTATACACTCTCATTATGCTGGCCGCACTAGGAATGATGAAGGAGATCACATCTTCCAGACATTCAAGTGTAGAGGATATCCTCTCTCTTTCCTTGGCTCTGAGAAACCCTCCCGGTATGTGCTTATGACCTTTGCAATTGATGGTTCTAATGCTATTGAAAGACGACCCTTCTGGAGCGTTGATCCGGACACATTTCATCCCGCAAATTGGGAGGATGATATCACAATCTGGTGATATAGCAGCCTTCAGTGCCTACGATCCACAGCTATCGCAATTTCTGCATTTCGAACATGTGCTCGCATGGGATAACATTATCGACAGCATCGATACATGGTGAGTACCCACAGATTTTTCTTATCTTTGTTGGAGCTGATGTATGGGCATTGAACAGCTCATTTCGATTACCCAGTCGAGCGTCTTGCTGGGCAATCCAACATCCAACTTTATATGAAAGTATAGACAAATACCCTATTGCGGAAACCTACAATATGAACACATCATTTGCTCTACCACGCACATCCTGTCCAGTCAAGGCTAGTAATGTCGACACCTGGACTGAGCACCAACGCCATCTGGCAGACCGTGCAACCAAGATCTCCAGTATAGATAATTTGCGTGAAAAGGTATAGTTCCCCTTGTAACTGTCCCTTTTCCCCTTATGCTGATATACGGCTACAGCTCTTGACTCATGAGGGTATCAAACACAATTTAAATTCTGCCCAAGAGTACCTGAGTATATCTCCTGCGATATTTGACAAGTAAGTGCTTATAATGTTTTGTACACCATGTCCTGCAACGAAGTTTCCCTGTAGAAAAAGTCTGTTCCTCCGAGACGCAAATGGCAAATTTATTTCCCTCCTCCTTACCGATCCACCAGAACCTCTGGCGAGATTGTTGAGTACCCTGGCTGAGAGGATACAGCTGGTCATGCCAGGAGAGCTCTTTTCCGACGCCTCAGACCGAGAGGACTACCAGTTTCTGTCATGTCACTACTCCTGGTACAACCGGTACGCCGAAC
Source organism: Baeospora myosura (assembly GCA_001179705.1). Taxonomy (NCBI): domain Eukaryota; kingdom Fungi; phylum Basidiomycota; class Agaricomycetes; order Agaricales; genus Baeospora; species Baeospora myosura. The sequence continues at coordinate 2,731 of CEMG01176622.1, forward strand.
ATGTGGGTACTCCTTATCTGTATCCTGTTGTTCTTGACTGATACATTCTTCACAATCACAGGGCCACAATGCTCCAGTTGATGCACACCCATCTACTATTCATCGTGATGGCAAGTTGAAGGTCAATTACACTCAGCGATTGCCCCATCTCTCGAAAGAGGCTGTCGAAGATTTGGAGGAGAATCGCTTGATGGCCGATGCATTGAACGATGTCTTTCAATGGATACTTATCAATGTATGTTTCCTTCTTTCACAGCACCATTTCGAACGCTCACCACGATGGTGAACCCTAGATGCAGCATCACCTCCCTGACGAGTGCGATGAGTTGTCCCTATATGTTGAACATTTGCCTCTCAGTGCAAGATCTCCGGCGTATCCCTTTTCAGGCTTCGTTCTCAATCTTTGTGCAGCTACTGCAGGTCACAGAGATGCAGGAGATAAGATTCTATGTGTCGTTCTGCCTTTTGGTGACTTTATTGGAGGATCTTTAGTCCTGTACGAGCTAGGACTTGTTTTCGACCTTCGCCCTGGAGATATCATGATTTTCCCCTCATGCTCCATCACCCACTTCAATCTTCATTTTTGCGGCATCCGTGGCTCTCTTGTAATGCACTCCGATAAGGTTGGAGACATTTGGGTGGATAATCGTAATGGCTGGACATCCCATATTGTGCGCCATCAATAATTTATTGTAATCACTTATGGTCTTTGTATAATAGGATGAACAAGGGCATAATCACGTCGTTTACAAGTATCTATCCATCACTATCTAATTCATCTTGTTCATCTGGACCTTTGTCTTCCTTATCAGATTCCTCTGAATCAGTGTCCTCTTTATCACATCCCTCGACACAACATGGTGCTGGGGGTAAATCGAACCAATCACAGAAGACATTGCACTCATGCTCCTCTGGAAACTTTTCGAAGGCTGCTCTGACATTCCCCTCTCCAAAAACGTCGTGATTGGATCCTTCACCGTAAAGGGTTCTGGTAGGAGATAGATCAAATACAAACATCACAAGAGCAAAATTCTGCTTACGGAGACGTCATAATCTGAGGATCAGTGAGCATATTGTTCATTCCTAACAAAATGCATGTATTAGTAGGAAATAACAGACGTCACAATTCATACCTTGGAAATCTGAAGTATACGCAAGTCCACCGGTCTTCCAAAATTGAAGATGCTGCATGAAACATAGAAAGCTTGCAATCTCGAGGTTGGGATCACCGGTCTGGAGATCATGATGGGCGGACCCATTATGAACGTATTTGGTAAACTTCTCCTGGTCCCCTACGATGATTTCCTCCAGAAGGAATGTGATCTCAACAGTGGTAGCACTCTTGACGGTGGTTCCTCTGACATCACTATGAACGACAGCAATCCCGGCGTTGACAAATGTGAGCTGGGGAATATCAAAAGGTGGTTCTTCATCGGTGAGGGAAAGTGCATGTTGTATCCAAGAGTATCCTAGGACGAGAAGTGAGTCCGCCCATAGGAACACACTGGCCTCCTTGATGATGAGCTCCAGCTCCTTCTTCGGGGGAAACCGTGTCCTGGGCTTTTTTTGTGTATCGTAGTAGGGGCGCTTCGCAATGATGGATTCATTGGGGGTGGTTCCAAGGCCTGAGTGGGAGGTAGGGGTAAGGGCGATGCGCGCCAGATGTGCTGTTTTGAAACCCCCTTTTCCAAATATCTCTGGACGCACAAAAATCCTTCCCTGTCTGGCTGTAATGGCATTGAACTGGAATTTGGGGTCGTCTAATGCAATAAGCTCGTCGAAGGGGAGGTGTGGGATCGGACAGAATTCAATATATTGAGAGACCCCCTCAACTGAAAAGCATCAGATCATGGGCGACGAGTGATTTTTCATGAATGACTCACAGGCTCCTAGATCCTTAGGTACCATAACTCCACCTGTTTTCAGTGCTGCCTTAGTCTTCTGACGATCGGGAGAGACATAAACGACCCTTTTCTTGGATTGAGGCGGCGTAGATGGTGTCTGAAGAGAGTCCTAGAGATATAGAAGTAAGTACAACAACTTGAAGGAAAGCCCAGTAGCAATTGAATACACACAGAGCGTTCTCTCCTCTTTGACCCGATGAACAGGCCAGTGGAAGGAGCCTCAGGAAGTTCATCATCATCGTCTTCTACCGATAAAAAGAGAGGCAGACTTGGAGTTTCTTGAGCAGCGGCCTGTAAGTAAATAACAAGTCAGCCGTATTTCTGAGAGATTAACAGTATGAGTGAGCACCTTATCAGTAAAGAGTGATTGTGAGTTGGCCGGGGCAGCAGCTGGAACGTCGTCATAAATGTCTTCGGCCCACTGGGTGCTATATTCAATCTCCGGTTCTTCTTCTTCCTCCACTTCGTCCAGCTCTTCCTGCAGATCTTCTTCATCTTCATCTTCGGAGTGATGGTGGTTCCTCCCGTTCCGCCCATTCCTCTTCCTTTCTTCCCTTTTCTTCCTTTTAACAGTTTCCTCATACGCCTGGTAATGGGCTGGTGGAATGACCAGAGCAAACTCAAACGGTTTGACGTTTGTTTTGAACTTTTTTTCGGTACCAGGTTTGGAGTTTATGCGGGGAAGAGCGAGACAGCGCTCATAAAGGAAAGGCTTGTTGGTATTCTTCTTAGCGTAATGTGCCAGATCGATCCAGGTCAAGATCTCTCTGACGACCATAACATCTAGGTTGAAAGAGAAACCTGGAAGAGCTTGATGAAGACGAGGCCACAACAATTCCACCGCCTTGTCCACAAGTTGACCAGCAGTAATGAAGCCATCAACCTGGGCGCCCTCAGTTAGAGTCTGAAAGCACAGCAGATCAGCACCACAATATACGACCAGTATAAAGCAGAACATACCGGAACTAAGGTAAAGACAGGTTTGGCAGAAGATCTTCCTTTGCCTGAAGCAGCTGCCTCGACGACGACAGAGAATACGACATTGACTATTTCATTGGTTTCCACATAACTCTTTGACCGCCATCTAGTTACCTCAGACGAGTGGGATGCATGATCTCTGGAGTAACCCAGAGGGGCAGGTGTGGTGTTTTCCTGGATGGACGTGGAGTATTGGTTCCAGTGAGCACGAGGCAGAGAGATGTTCTGTTGGGAGCTGGATGTTGACCGTGGTTTGGAAGGGGGGATGAAAGATGGAGGACCCATAGCTCGTGTATTTTGACCTACGATTGAAACCATGATCAGAACAGAGTAGAAGTAAAACAGGAGATAGGCGCACTGCGTTCAGGCCTGTCAAGATTTCCTCTGCGCTGGCTAGCCTGTCCAGCAAAGGAAGAGACCTGCCTTTCCTCTCGAGTTGCACCTGAGAGATTTTGGAGTGAGTACGACAGATAATCTAGGATAGTAAACTTAAAGTCTACCTTTTTTTTGAGCTGCATTGACTTTCTGACGGATAGTGCCTTCGTCGAAAGTACGGTTGCTGTGCTGTTGTACCTCTCTCGATTGAGTCAATAGACCAGCGCCCCCTGTCAAATGTTGTATGAGAACTGGATTCCTCAGACACGGAAAGAATCTCACCTGCTGCTGCCTCCAACAATTTCTTTTTTTTGTCGCTATAATAGGCGACACATGTAAGACATACCCATATTGAGGTGGAAGTAGCATTTGGTACGCCATCATTTGAGATGAGATTTCGTGGTTGTCCTGGAGGAATCACATAACTGCAGGCGGTGCGTTCGCAAGTGAAAGGAACAGTAAGATATTGGTCTTGGGTGAACAGCACGCCCGTCATACTAGCCATTGGGGCAAGATTGGTGGGAAAGTGCAAGAGCAGGTGAATCAGATAGCGGAAGTCTCACTGATAGCGGAAGCAGATAGTGGCGCCACCTACAACGTGACATTCGCGGAAATTGGAAAATCCACCATAACTCATACCGTCAAGTGGTGTCTGTCTGTACTCTGTCTTTGAATGCCCAACCAATATAAGCCAAACCGTATGTATGATTGGAAGAATACATCTGAAAGTGGACTGACCGATAAGATTTTTTCTAGCTCCTCTGGATGTCGTGGGGCCTACGATCCTGAAGTACTGGAAAATGAGGAAAAACGACAAGGAGATCTTGAAGGAAGTTAGGGAAGCTCTTGACCATGGGGAATATAGTCTGGGGTATGTTTGAATGATAAGAGAAAACACAGCTGCTCACAATGCATCAGGTTAACTCGCTTTAGAGAGCTTCGAGAGAGTATGGGCTTGTTCAGGGCACGGAAGTCTAGATATGATGTAGAGTCTCTCAGGCCTATCATGGAGACATTTCGAAAGACATATCCCAAGGCTGGGTATCGCGAGATTGTGGGCATCCTATTTGCAGAACAATCAATAGTAATTCCAAGGTGAGTATACATGTTGATTGCTACCTCAAAGACGTTGATAGACACGTCAATCGGTAGATCTCTTGTGGCCTCTTATTGTGCCATATATGAGCCCCACCTAGTGCGCCAAAGGAAGGCGCATTGCTTTCGTCGAAAGAGGTTCTATGCTGCTGGAGCATTTGATGTTGTATGTGTGGATCAGCATGATAAGTGGAAGAAATTCGGTTTAGCTCTCCATACTGGTGTGGAACCATTTATAGGAGAGTTAGAGTGGATTAGGGTGTGGTGGACCAATAACAATCCTCGCCTGATTGCTAGCTATTATCTTGACTGGGTCGAAGAAACTGGATGTGAGTTAATCGTCTTTCAAGAAGAGACATATTCTAAGTTCAGTTCATTCAAGATATGCCACTCGTAACGCAGAGTGATCCAGGCACAGAGAACTTCAACTTGGCCAATTCTCATACTGCTCTACGCCAATGGCATGATCCTGAGATGGCTGGAACTCTATCCCATAGGTGGATGAGGGAAAAGAAGAACGTTAAACCGGAGATCGTGTGGTCCCAAGTCCGGAGGAGATTTGCACCAGGATTTGAGAACCTCTTGCAGTTTGGCATAGACGAAGGTCTGTATGATCCTGGCAACCCTTTAGAGCGGTGAGTGGATCATTTGCAAACACGTCATGATTCTCAATATCTCTGTGTAGTCTTGTCTTCAGATGGATTGTCATCCCCTGGATGCAGAAGGAGTTAGACGCATTTTTGGACAGGGTTAACCATTCCAGGAAGCGTAGAGATAAGAACAAAGTCCTTCCTCAAGGAATCCCGAAGGAAATGGCGGACAACCCACACAAGTTTGGAATAATGGACTTTCGAGTAAGCTTCTTTTAATCAATTCGGAGCCAGAATGAAAGACTCACATCAAATGACCATAGATTCCTGTTGAGCGAGAGGCCATAGAGCTTGCCAGAGAGAGATTTGCTCCCAGAGATCATCACGTTTTTGATCTAGTCCCTCCAGACTTAGATGTTGTGATCCAGAGTGCTTATAACTTCCTGGGTGCTCCAGTCATATCCAGAGAAACCCTATGGGATGTCTATGACAGTGTTTTGGCCCAGATCCGGCAGCCTGAGTACGCAGAACGTCTGCCAGAGGATACAGACGTGGCATGGGGAAACGCATTAGAAGATGAGATGGTTGAGGAAAGGACAGACCTGCTGCCAAATGACAGGCCGTTGGCTGGTGGGTACGACGATCGTAGAGAGGATGGGTCCGTGTATTTGGGTGGTGTTAATAGAGGTGAAGGACTCAGTGAGTACGCATCTAATGCATGACCTACCTTGCCACTTATGATTCAATTTTTATGATAGATGAGGAACAAGAGGCTCAGCAGAGGGAGTTGGAAGACGATGGGGAACCAGAGGTGTCAGGAAGTCTGGATCTGGATGTCGATGACTTATATGCAATGCCTATAACTGATGAGGAAGATAGTAATGATGGTGACTGGTAGTTGGCAGATCTTGAATAGCTTGAACTCTGATAGAAATGGTTGGTGACAGGCAACGAGATGTAAGTAAGTATACATCGAAGATCAGTGTTTTGCCGAAGCTCAGCAGTTGGTGGACAGCCACTGTTGCCCGCGTTGCACATGTGGCCCTTGTTTGTCCTCAAAGCTGTTGCACTGTTGCACCCTGTTGCACTGTTGCACCCTGTTGCACCATTGCCCTCTGTTGCACCAATGCACTGTTGCACCGTTGCACACTGTACATGCTGCACCTGTAATCATGTTAACTTACTTGCACTCTGTATTGTTGACTTGAATGTATGCCTTTACTATGATTACATCCAACTTTGTGACAGTCAGACAAAGTGGTCGGTATCAATGAGCTCCCTTACAATCCTCACGAAAACACCCTTCTTGGGGTCCCTTACCCAAAACAACATCTTCATCACTGATTTATAAGCCGGCAATACGGCACCTCAATCAGCGTGACAAAATTTGAGCGTGGTGCTCCGGCTTCCCATATTGTTCCCACGGTCACTAAAAGTTTCACTTTGACTCGATCAGCATTTCGCAACATTTTCTGAACGTTCGCTCTGTACGAAGTGGAATGGGGACATATAAAAGCCCTTGAGATTACTACCAGGAAACGTACACATCAAAGGATCTAGTTATTACATCGTCGTGGGGCATTATAACAAAAGCCGATCGACGGAAAATTTAAGGACCACACCCTGATCGCTCAGCGGTGTGCTGTGGTGAACCAGGCCGTCAGTCAGCGCGCCCACAAATTGCCCGGGTAGTATAGGGATCTTGTAATTGAGTTCCGGAAGACGTAGTTCCCATTTACCCAGGGGCATTACCCAAGAAAGGCCGTAGTGCTTGTCGCCACTGGTGCGGCTCGAATCAAGTAGTCCACGAGCGGGTTCCTGGATGGTGACAGTGAAGAAAGCCCCGTCGAAATCGATATAGGACTCGTCCCGGAAGTTTTTCGCCAGTAGGCTAGTGTGGGCACTAGACGCATGTGGCGTATCAGCAAGAGACTCGAGCGAGAACGAACAAGTGACAAACCTTTGGACGTGCTGCCACTCCTGGGGAGAAAATTGTTCAAACAGCCTAGACACTGTCGGGGCAATATCCTCTTTGATGATGAGACGCAGACGGTCGAAAACCGGTTTGGCTCCAGGTTGCTCCATCGCCATGTTCGCAGAGATAAAATGGCCGTTGCCGCAGAGCTCCCAGAGAGAGAACCTTATCGCTGGTGTCGAGGTTATTCTGTGTTCCGAGCGTGATGCAGGCCTGTGGATATGTTGCTGAAGTTCGGCCCAGCATTCGAGGAGACGATGTTGATCTTTCACGTTGAAGACGTTGGGAACTCTCATGAGGACGAAAGGTGAACGCCACACTGGAGCTTCGGGGTCCGGGACTGCGGCGAAGAGGATCTGTTCTTGGTCGGAGAGACTGGGGAGTGAACCGGTTTCGTCGACGTTTCGATCCTTCGTTCCCATGGGGTGGCGTCCTCTGTTCTTGAGCTCTTCGACTGCACGTCGATCTGTAGAGATCAGTGTGTCAGAAGTTTATACACCACACGAATTCAGCTGATACACACAAGTCATGCGCTCCATCTGTTTCTGGGCCTTCCTCTTGCCACCATTCGCTTCCGACTTGGCGAATTTTTTAGCACTGTTGTTGGCACTGCGTCGGGTCATCGTGAGCTGAGGCATCGTCTTGGAGCTTGAAGCTTGAGGGGTAACGAGAAGACAAGACAATGGTTTTCCAGAGGACTTGTAGCTTTTGGGAGAGGTCGAAGGTTGGTGATGAAGATTGAATTCAAGATCGGCCATTTATACCTGTATGCACAATGGTTGTGTGGACGAGTTTGGCCATGATGGAGACAGGGTTGTTGTGTGGCCCGCTAACCAGAGAGACAGAGGCGGAGAACAATACTTGTGAAGTGTTGACTGTGTAGGATGAAAAGGCGCATGCGGCACAGAAAAGAAAATTCCGGAATTGGCAGTGGAAGCTGAAGTCTCACGCGGAACCCACATGATCGGTGCCACGCGACGTTGACGCGACGCGTTATTTGTTCAGCACAAAGTTGAACTTCAACCAGCACCATGACAGCTGGGTCGTCCTTGCACTTGTTGCAAACTTGTTGTTCCACCTCCTTGGAGCATTATTGTGAAATAATTTAGCTTCGAATGTGAGTACTGTCAAGGCGATCTCTGATCTTCACATCTTATCATGCTCAACCCCATGTACGTAGCGACTCGATGCACTTGGGTAGACTTCTCCGGCTTACGCTTCCGCCAAGTACAGGCTTCAGCCTCGGCGCTCCATACTATACATGCGGTCCTAAGAACTGGACCAATTCTCGACGACATGTGTGTCTCTCACCAGTTCCAACTTCCACCGCGGTTTTTCGAGATTGCTCACAATAGTAGTCTTGCTTTCCAGGGTAACATTCACTACTTAACGTATAGTTGGATCTTTGGACGTGGTAGGTACATCATGTCAGGCGCCGCAGGTGAAACCCGCCCAAATCAATTGTCGGATCGGATATGATCCATATCATCTAATTTATTCATCGAAGAATGCTGCTACACTGGTCTAGCTTCCGCGGCATTCCGAAACGTTTGACGAGATGCGATATCATATAAGTAGGTCCAATTTATTGATCTTGAACATACGAGTTTTTCGTTCTACAGTCCACCATGCAGTTCAAGATTCTCAGCGCTGTGCTCCTCTTCCTCGTTTCTCAGGGAACTGATGCTGCTCCCGGTACCATTGGTGATACTTCAAAGCGTGTAGCTGGTTTTTGTACGTCTTCATGCAATTCTCGGGGTCAATGCACCCTATTTACTAACGTGAATCTGCACTAGGTCAAACCAACAAGGTAAGTGCTACGAATCTGCACACGTCGGGTTCTACTTCCTCTTACCAAATCGAAAACCTCTTTATCAGGACTGTGAGCTATTGTTGTTACTTATGATATGCAGAACTCAACTGACAGAATTTGCTAGGTTCGTTCGGATATCGCTGCTGCGGACCATTCACCGTCAACGGCGGAACGTGAGCAGAGATGATCTGAATAGACAGTGCCGCTCGTATTGATAATGTCATTTTTGAAGGTGTATTGTCGGCGAAGCCGGCCCATGCCCAGCTGTGTCTTGAGTAACGGGTAGTGGGCCAGCGTAATTGATTCGGAGTCTAGGAAGGAGTCGTCATCCGTTGATGTTCGATAGCCCTCAATGAATATTGACAACGGAGTCGCCACTTCATGAATGCATCTGCTTCAGTTTCGTCTCGTCCTCGTGCCAGAGAGGAACTTTCTAGAATGCGACCGATATCAATAGACGGCGTCGATCTTCCAGCAGATGTGCTGTATCACGCGTACGCCCCAAAACCAGGTGAATCCTGTTATGGCTTCCCGCAACTTCCCGCACTGTTTGGAACACGCTGGATTCACACAGATCTTCACTTTCTCGGTGCTTTTTGCCGAACTCATTTTCTTCTCCATATCCGGGGCCTTGTCTGCTTTGTGCTCAACTAGTACTAGTCCTGAAGTCGTTCTGCAGACGCCGTAGGTGAAACGCTATCGACATATGTCGGGTCGGATATGATCCAGTCTTCCGTTCAATCATCGGAGAACAGTAGTGATGCACTGCTTCAACCGGAAGGCATCCCGCGCTACCGACGGGATCGATAGCTTATAAGTAACGTCAAAAGTCAGTCTTCTGAAACTTACGAGCCTTTCGTATTACAGCGTACAATGCAGCTCAAATTTCTCAGTGGTGTTTTTTTCCTTCTCGTTGCTCAAGGAACCTACGCCGCTCCCGGTTGCCTCGATACCATTGCAGAGCGGTCGTCTACGTTTTGTACGTGTACTTTATGCATGATTTGAACCTGACGCATCCGCTGACCCTCTGACATAGGCAAGACTTCTAATGTACGTACCATGTCATTGGACTCTTGCGTGCTATCGCTTCTGTAATCCAAGTTGATCACCAATTCATTAGGATTGTGAGTTATATTTGTACTCATGGTGCAATTGCCCTCAACTGAGGCATCCTGTTTCCTAGGTCCCGTTGGATACCGCTGTTGTGGCCCTTTCACCGTCTGTGGAGGATCGTAAGTAAAGCCATATGATCTGATCTATTTCCCGTGGCGCTGACACCGGTATATTCCGAAGGTGCTTTGCTGGAGTAACGGGGCTTTGCCCGTTGATATCTTAGCAGACTGGAGGCGACGCTCAGATGTGTGGAGTGGTTAGATGAATAGGAAGGAGATAGTGATGTCGAAATCGAAATCGAATAGATTTTATCCTATTCAGTCCTGTCGGCACAACATTCTCAATTTGAAACTCGATTTATTGTCAAATTCGAAACGCAAGGTATTCCGCGGAGAACGAGTGTTAAGCGTTGAAATATTATCGAGATACGAGACCTACTGCGTGCCGCAGCGCCTTGTAAATGAGCTCCGAGTAATAGAGTCCGTGTCCGTGATAGATCAATTCGTTTTGAATTCGGATTTCAGTCTATCCGGAGAGTCAGATGTTAATTAGGGGATTCGATAACGCTGGCACACTTTTAGATTCCTGACGGCACCATAGCC
>CEMG01176625.1:0-19909 GCA_001179705.1 Baeospora myosura
GTTGTAGGACTTTCGAGGTACACGATCGCAATAAACGCGAGCCTACGCGTGTCCCCGTACCAGCTTACTACGAAGTCTTTGACGTCACAGCAGGAGCGCATCGTGCGCCCAGGATGCCGGTAGATGGGCCGACAGTGCTCGGGATGCATCCGTTTCTCGCCCCGACTTCAGCTACTGGGCAAGCTGATCTCGGGGGTTATGTCGAGGATGTGCTAGACATGCGTTGTTCGAGATTATCTTTACTAAGCGGGTGCTTCGTACCAGCTTCGAACCTTCGTATCAAAGTACAGGGCAAGTCGAGGACACAAGTGGGTAGCAGAAGTAAATTGTAATTGAGCGTAGTGCTGCAGGTAATGATACAAATGATGACAAAACGAAAGCGCTGCATGTAACAGACGACGAGACATAAATTATGCACGATGCAGACAATTTGTTAATCTGAAATTCAAAGTCAAAATCGGGATCACCTGAAGGTTAAGAGAGACGGGGACGAGAAGGTACGAATGACCACGTACCACTCTTGCTCTAGAGTCTTCTGCATCACCAGATGTCTCGGCCACGAAAGGCGGATGACCAGGTTGTATTTGCCATTGGCAGCATACCCATCAGGGTAATCGCGGACTTCGTAAGTTCCCATCTCATCCAAGCGGTAGATGGGCAAGGTCGGACCCAGATCTAGATGGGCAAAGGCGGAGACGTCCCCATAGAGCTTCATCTTCGTCACACGATCCTGTCCTCGAGTGACGTCAAAGACCTCGTAATTCGCGGGTACGGGAATCCGCGTGCGGTCGCGGTCAGGGAGACCGAAACACAGAGTCCAGCGCTCTTTTGGCTGAACTGAGTTGACGAGTCGGCCGACCTGGTGCTGAAGGGGAGGGAGCAGTGGGAAAGTCACAGCATGTTCGATGCCAGGAGTGTCTATCTGGAGAAAGCGTGCAGTCAGCTAGAGATTCACCGGGAACAGTGAATCTGCAATTGACGAACCCGACCGGCCTCCACTCGCTTCCTCCAATTCGCATTTGGATCGAACTCTGGTTCAGGCAGATCAAAGTCCATGTCCGGCGGCAAATCGAAAACAGACTTGCGAGATCTTGACCGCGCAGGGACGTTTCCTTGAACATGAGACGCGAGGACCTGTTTACAATGAGATATCACCGTGTGAGCAACATGACGAAGGACAAACCGCCAGAGCAGTCCCACGCTGGCGCCGATTCGGGTTGGGGCCAAGGTTCGTCCCAGGGATGGCACTGGCGTAAGGGTGCACAGCGTGGCGGCGAATCGTGGCATGTGCGTTCGAAGGCATTCCGAAATAGAGGCAGAGATTGAAAATGTGAGCGGGGGGATACTAGCTGAGCAGTTACTGGTCTGAGTTCTGCAAGTTCTAGATGAGGGTCAAAGGCTAATAGTTCAGATGTTGAACTCGAAGTTGAGTAACTGGTTGGCGGCATGTGACCGCGACGAGTTCACCATTGTTCTTCGGACTTCGGAGGCAATGGAAGGTTACGCGAAGATAAGCAACATATATAATCTTCTGAGCAGTACATTTGAGACGATGAGATACGGCAGGGGTCCGAGCTGTGGCAATCCACACGAGTACTAGTGAGGGGTAGCTCATGGCAGACATGAAAAGGACATACCGACATTGCCTTTCCAAGTATACGCTTCTCCCAGCCCACATAACGTTGACGAACATAGAAGAACAGATGCGCTAACGCCTTTGAGTGAATAATGCTGGTCATTGGAAACACTTGCCATTGGCATGAACGTTCTCGTTCAAGATGAGAGAAAAGAGCACAGCCACCAACTTTGAGGCTCATCCTCTCATTTCTCCTCATTTCTCATCCTGAGGTTCAACCGAATGTTCACGAAAGCTCAGACGCTGCAAGGACTCACCGGCACCGCGGACACTCATATGTACCGTGCAACCGCAAATGGCGCGTAATCTGCACGCACCCACAGTCTTAGAGTGGACGGAGGCATGCGCCCAGTTCACGTTTTCGACAACGAGATTCGAGCCTGTTCGAGCGTTTCATTCCCCCTGAAACTCGGTCGTGGTAGTTCCGCGATCGTGGCATTCATGATCTCGTCGAACCCTCTGGTCCAGATCCTCACGACACCTATGGCAAGCTTTCGGTTGGAGAGGGGGAGCATGGGGTTTGGTCTGCGTTGTATCTATCGGAGTACGTGAAAATACACCTGAACCTGTAACACTTGCTTATCCTTTTCGTCATTCTCAGCTTGTCTAAACTATTTCTCTCGATGTTGGTCGACTTACAGCTACGAGCCTCCTCGGCGGATTTGGCGTAGATGCCCGCAATTCTTCGTTATCATGGTCAGATGTCGCCTCACGCGTCATGATCCTCCGTCATCTTAGCCATCTCTGGGGTATCTGCTGACATCCTGGCTGTGCCAGGCTGTGCTGGTGCTCGTGGATGTACTAGTGTGTACGCGACTTTGGGACGTGATTATCTATACTGATCTATAAAGCATCCCCCTGGCGTCTGCAGTCGTGCTTCCCCTTCCCTCCAAACTACCACAAGCTGGAACCTCTCTTTCAGGGCCTTCTACAATGCAATCCAGCACATCCTCGAACGGTAGAAGCTACCAAACTGGGAGCGGCGTCAACTCCCGAGTAAGCCTTCAAACCTCCCTCCCAAGACTTCCCGTATAACGTACTGTTGTCCCTCTCACTGCCCAGGGCAACTATTGGGAAACGCGCAACGACAGCGGTGGGCATAGCTACCACTATGACAATAGGTGCGCTGGCTCTCTTTTCCATGACGTTATTCGACGGCACGCTGAGTCGCCGTTCTCTCCTACCAGGAACGGAAGCCATTACGATAAGAACAGTGATGGCTCGACCTACTACCAGAACAGCTATGGAGAGTCATGGTCCAGTGCTCCTACTGGAGACCAGAAGTCTCGCAGCAAGTAACGTTCAATATCGCTTGGTGCGTATCCGTTTGTCCCTCTTATGCAGGCACGCGTGACTCATCTTGTTGCCGGTCTGTAGACGATGTGTCGTGTGCTTTCGGACCATTGTATTTGTGTAAGGGTGTAAGATGTAAGATATAGGTGCCACGCCTGTATACGGGACAGTGAACGATGTGATATACTGTAGATAGATAGGTATGTCACCAATGATAATAATGCTTTGATGTGTAGACGTTTGTACTCAGTATCACCTTTCTTGTGTCGGCTGGAGGAAGATGACTTGCAAGTATCTCCTGTCTTCCTCCACCCTCCTCCGAGTCTGCAGCATTTTTGTACTCGCGTAGATACCCGCAGAACTTGAAGACACAATCCATACTTTTGCTATACTTATATTTACAACTTGACGCGACGCACTATGTTATATGGTCGGACCCCGAACGGACCCCGGTTGTTCCTCGACGCTTTGGCACATTCGTTTGCGTCACCCTGGCCGATATCATGATGATCCATACTCACCTCCAGCTTACCTCCCCACTACTCAATCACTGCTAGCCACTTCGATCTTCGCTTCTCAACTAAGCTTGCCTCGACGGCATACTCTCTGCTTGTCATGTCACAGTCCGAGAACGTGAAGGATAACCGGTAACCTCTCGGCCTTTGAAGCTAAACCAGGGTCTTGAGCTGTCATGAGCTATTGTGGTCCAAGTTCTGCTGGGCCATTGCAGCCTGCTTGGGCAGTGGGCACCGAATTGATAATTGGTCTGAGTATTGAGTATGATGCTGCCAAGGTACGCGAGTCTTGAGATGAGATCTACGTTCACTAAGCATGCTTTTCATCATGCAGTGGCTTGGAACAACTCGGAACATCTAATACAAAGCACTCTGAAGTACGCAAAGGCCTCGATATGACGCACTTTGGGCGTTGCAAGAACAACGTCTGCCAGTGTGCCTTGCGACTCTGTCGCGAACAATACGCCTCTTACTAGGCTTCGGGATTATTCACTGCATTTTAGACAGTTATCGACGTCGCAAGTCGCGAAGCCCTTGTCGATGAAAGTTTGCCTTGACTTCCCAGGGCCGACCGGGAGATCCTCCTCAGAGGACGTCTTTTGCGCGAGTTTACGTCTCGCATTGGCGATGATGCTCTCGGTGACACCTCGGAAATGGGCCGAGAGAATCGGAGAGATGGAGTTGCAGTGTTACTGTACGTGGTCCAGGTTGAAGGCATAGCGCATCTCTAACCCTTCGCAGGCTGCAGCAAAGAGCCAGGATCCGATTCATGGACAGCTCCATAGTTTCTAGCGCATGCATGGCTTCGATCCTTTTCCGAAGGGGTGTGCTGGACCCGAGCTGTAACGCTGCGTCGTTCTACCTGCCCGCTGTGGCGCATGTGCTGCCAGCCTGGGGCCTGCGAGCTACGGTGTCTCAAGGGTGTCTTGTCTTTTCTTATTTTTCTTGTTCTGTGCCAAGAACGGGACCCCTGACAGTCTTCCGAAACTTCACACGGAAAATCCCAGGAATTTCCACACATTTTCAAAAAACGTCATGATCTGGTCCTGGACGCGATCTCCTTATAAAGCTATTCCTTCGGCCCCCAGCTCTGTATCGAGGTTCGAGATCTCATAAACGGAACTGGGCTTAGCATTTTGGCCATAACTAGCGTCGGATCCTGGTCAAATTCCTGCATTTCAGGCGGGTCTGTGCGGTAGAGCTTTCGAGGGTCCTGCGGGTTTAAAAGGCAATCTCTTGGCATATTTTCCACATTGCGCTGCTTTTTCCACCACCACGACCACCACCTCTGTCTAATTCTCTCAATCATGTCCGAGCCCTGTGTATGTGGAAACATGGTTCTCCTTGCTGTCGGGGAAAATCGCCGTGTAAGTTATGAGACATCTCTTCTCTGGCTTCGTCGTCCAATGACAGCACACTGTCTCTTAGGGGAATACCTATTATAAATGCGTGGATCATCTCGGTCGAGGAGGCTACCATTACGACAACAGGTATGAGCTTGCCTTTCCTTGTCAAACAATCATCGGCTTAGTGACATCCAGGGATGGGAGCATTTATGACAAGAACTCCGATGGCTCCATATACTATGAGCACCAGAATGGTTATAACTGGCACGTTCCCGCGCAGGGAATCCCGGTGAAGTCCGAGGAGGGCTCGGCAGACTTCAAAATCGAGTCGGTCGACATCAAGCTGGAGTCAAACGAGTAAACTCAGGTAGCTATTTATCCTGTTTTTCTCCGTCTTAAGGCTCAACGGTTTGCTTGTACAGGAATGACATACGTTGTCCACATACATATATATGAACGCAATCTGCTTCAATTTTTTGCCTTACACCATTCGCCCTTCACTTTCTTCTCTTCCTTTCTTTCATTTCCACATTGACCAGTCATTAGCTGGTAGCCTTTTCTGCGTCATTTTCAACGCACTATATTATCAGCGTTCTTACTTTATATTATCAGCGTTCTTACTTGGCTGATTTCCTTATTGAATAACCTTCAAATACGGACCGCGCTTTGACGAGTCTGTACCTTTCTATATGTATCACCATTGTTACCGAGTGCCACTCTAGGTTCTGTCAAACATGCCTTGAAAGATATCTGAGATCACACATACGTTTACCGCGTCAACGACCTTTTGTTTCGTTTTATGGCCCTAGGCGCGTGGCTACCGGTAAGTAGTAGTACGCAAACAGGCATTCTTTTTTGATAGGTCCTGACCACATGAAGAAGCGTAAGGAAGGAAGAGGGAAAGAAGAGCGACGCTAGAATCCCAGAGTGGTTGAAAATATTGTTGCGCCCATTCCGACATTCGAAGTGGGAAGGAGGCAAAGAAGGCGAGGGTATATTAGAAGCAAAAGCTGTGCCGTCGACCATGGCACAGAGAATGTCGGGACTTGTTGATTTAGATGTTCAAACCTGTAGAGATGAAAGCAGAAGCAACTTGAAAAGCATTCGTACGGCGAAAAAGAGTTGGATCCAGAAGGCAAAAAAATCGTAGAGGGCGTCGCAATCGTTGTTATAGATGGAAGATATATCGAAGCAAGGATCTGGAACGAAAATATGAGGCGAACGCAACAAACCAGGGCCCGAGCGTGAAGAAAGCCGAAGATGCAATGACCGTGACCGAAGTGACCGAGTGGTTTGAGAGAGCGAACGGGAATGTTTAATCAAGCAGTCGAGAAGGAAGAGGTTGATTTTCCTTCCCAGCGGCATGAGAACCACATTTGCCCTTAATTGGTCGTCCCAGGGTGTAGCTAACGCTTCCCCATTGATATCCACCCGCTGCAAGGGGAGGTTTGTAGTCGCTTGAAACCAATGCACGGGTTTCCAAAGGAGCCTCGATCTTCACGGAAGTGCTCGTGTTGGCCGCGGCATTCGTCGTAATGTCCGCTTCAGCCGCAGCAGGTCGATTCCTCTCCAAGACGGCCTTCTTCGCAAGGTTGTGAGCAGAGTGGGCATAGCCATATCCGGCATGAACACCGTACGATGTGTCAGCCTCAATCCAGTTCCTGAGGTCCCTGGGATTGATTGTCGAGGAGGAGCGACGGGGACTCGACACGGATCCATCGGCGTTTAGGACCTGGTGGAGCGGCGACACGTTTCTTTTGAAGGGGGTCCGTCGGGGCTTGGATGCTTTACCGAATAGAGCACGATGTGCTGGTTTGACCTTCCTGAGTACATGAGGCTTGCCGTCGTATCTGGTATAGATCAGTTCCATGGGGTCCCCCAACTCTTCAATTGAGGCAAGATTCTTGCAGCTTTGAGCCTGGAAACAGAGTACGGGGTAATGACAACTCGCAGGAAAGGAAGGAAGATAGGAAATTTCAGTACCTCGACATCGAACAGCTCTTCTTCTCTATGTTTGAACAGACGGTGGACGATCCGGGCGGTAGTCTTAACACACAACACAATAATCCATATAGCAAATATACCACCAAAAACCGACAGAATTATAAAGAGAGGTCGACGAACGAAGGGAATGGCGGTGGTGGGAGCGAACTTGACGGGCATTGCGTATGATTGCGAAGGATGGCAGATAGACGATCCTGATAGTTCGGAATAGAAAGCTTGAGTGTACAGCTTGAGGATAACTTGGAGTAAAGACGGCGAAACGAAGGAGGACTGTGTGGATAGGAGACCAGGTATTTTTGCATTTCAGCCTCCATTTCGATCATGTCTCCTATAAACTCCTCGGCAGACGGCGGCACGAAGATTCTTGACGGTGAGTTGGGCTGCACTGGTCTGCACCACCGCTGGCATCGAGCAGCGAGACGATTACGATCTTGAGGGCCCGACGGAAATCAACAGAGTCGAAAATGCATGTGGCAATCTCAGGTTGAGCAAGTGCGAACCGTCGGCAAATTTTGAGGCACGCAACTTCAGGGCAGGCTAAAGCGTGCCACTGCCACTGATCTCTCACTCGAACCTCCATCTCACCGGCCAGCGATTCCAGGAATCATATGGACTGGGAGGCTGAATACAATGCAGGGGGTCCATCTTTCATCGATCGTGCTCGCAGCGCTCTGCCAGACGACGATAATGACCTAGATATGCCCCCACCCGCTGCACGACATATCATTCCCGCGTTCCGTGAAGACTTGTCGGATGAAACGCCACTAGAACAGCTCACACGACATTGGATGAACGAGAGACACGCCCCAGATATTCTGCCTGCTCAGGAAGCTCTTCTTTCCACTCTGCTTGACCATATTCGGCGACAGGTGAGAGACCTACAGATCTACAGTCGAATTGCTCTGATGGTTTCTTTCGTAGTCAGATAATGTGCAGCTACTGCGAGGAGATCCGTCGACATCAGAGGAGGAGCACATAAGGATCATGCTGGTGCAAGTCGAGGTGGAACGCGTCAAGTTTGTCGTCCGATCATACGTACGTACCCGCCTCTTCAAGGTGTGTTTGCCTCCCTTTCTGAATGCCTCACAATCATGTATAGCCTCTCGGATAGATTGAAAAATACGCGCGATTCGTGACATCAAACGAAGAGGTGCAGTCTCGAATAACAACTGCCGAGCGAGATTTTGCTAGTCGGTGTGTGTCAATCCACTGGTCGACGAGGAATGCGCTGATATCAAGAATATAGACATGCCCGCCTTACAGATCGCCACTTCTTTGTCTCCGTGTTACAAGGTCTTCCAGAAACCCAGGCACATCTGGACGACACCCCTGTTTTTATGCCCCCCATGAGTACGCATCTCTGCATAGTTGTTCACGATCGCATCTAATCCTTTCTGTAGTCACGGAACCCGACAAGTCTCGTCCTGTATTTGTTCATGCTCTCCGCGACTGCCCAGACATTCGCCTACCCGAGTACGAGTTCCTTCCACTCTCGTTCATGCATATCTCTTATACCTTCTCTTCAGCCAGACCATTCTCGAACTGACCAAAGGTCAAATCTCTCTCGTCCAGTTCTTCCTAGTAGAACACCTCCTAGCACAAGGAGACGTCGAGCTCGTATAACAGCCCCTGTATTCAATTCCCCCTTGTACAAGCACGCAAATGTAAAGCTACAGTGGTATCGAGAAGGTACTTACAACACCATATCCGAAGGTCATGAACCAGAGTAAGAAGCGTCCGATGCATCTGGTTTGGCGCGAGCTCGTCCAGGACCAGGCATGAACGGCCGATCGCCATCCCATTCATCATCATCGTCCTGTTCGTCTTTGGCATCGCGGCCATTACGTCCCCGAGTATCATGCTCCTCATCCTCATCCTCCTCCATCGCACCATCAGTATGCTCGGGCTCCGACTTCATCTCAGCATCCGCCTCCGCTTCCGCCTCTTCATCATCTTGTTTCTTCTTTCTCCTCTTCCTAGGCGGCGCATTGGGGTCCTTCTCCTTCGGTGTCGCAGCCTTGCGTGCTTTGCCTTTCTTCTTCTTCGCGGCGTTTTCAGCGCTTTCGGCTTCGAGGTCGATCGTCCCCCCTGCTGACGGGTCAGGGACAGTCTCTACGATCTCCCTGAGAAAGTCGAGCATTTCCGTGGTTTCAACGGCGTGTTTCCTGAGAGTATGATGAAAGAAAGAAGGACGGAGAAAGAACGACAGAACGATGGACAGACCGGAGTGGCGAGACATGAATGATGAATGAGTGACGAGTAGGACGGCAGAGGATATTAAGACATACAGATGGTAGGCTTCCACTTTCTTCGCCCCTCGCTCGATTGTCACTTTGCTTGCCTCCTCGACGATCAACCCAAGAAACAATTCCAAAGCTTTAGCTGTAGACAGAACAGATACAATTCCAATCAAGAAAGGGGTGGTAAACCACGTCAGAGCATTCCTGGACGGCAATAACACAAATATAATCACATATGACGATAGGCGTAGCCTGCGCCACCTTCCCGACTTCCTCATCCTTCTGCATTATCTTTTTAATACGAGCCTGAAAGCCACACAAGTCAGCGAGACATACGGGCCAAAATGCAGCGGAATATACGTGCCACTGGAAACTTCGTTTGCTTGTTCTTGTTCTTCATCGTTACGATGCTCTCTGACAGTCGATTAGGATGGGTTTGAGAGGCAGAAGAGCGACAAAGGTCTCAATCTTGGACAAGGGTGCGGAGGTAGTGATGGAACATTCAGTCACGTGTATGTGTCTTGACAACACGTGATGTCCTTCGCGTCAATAAACGCGTTTCGTTGCGTTTGGATTTCTGAATGGATTTTGTATGGATTTGACTCGTCAAACGTTGCCCATTCTTTGGCGTAGTATTGGGACTAGGGTCATCAAAATCTGCTGGAAGGCAAATAAATTGCATAGGTGAAATGACATATCATCAACGTTGTACAATTGCTGTACACAATATCAAGTCTCCCATCGGCATCGGCGGCTGTCATCGATTCCGCCGAACCGAATACGAGATAGTAGGTAGGTGGGACAGGTACTGTAGTGTAGTGTATATAATTACGGAACAATAAGTTAATCAATGCAATACGGAGATAATGCCAGGTTGAAGCTAGCCACATCACAAAATCCAACCCAATGTTCGCCGTGAAGTTGGGCGTCACTATGAAATAAGGTGACCATGCCATCGTCAAACCTCAAGCTAACAGAGTCGTGCCAGATACTATACTGGAGGTGACAAACGCCTCTCCCTAGAACAACAGATGGAGACGGTCAGCCTGAAACCAGACGGAAGTTGATGGAAAGCGAACCCATTAGCGTTCCCCCCCAATAGCTCCTCAAATCGACTTCTAAAGCCATCCAACTTGGAATCATACTTGTCTCCCACTGTATGCCCCTGATCCATCTGGAATGCTTCGCACTCTCTGATGAACTGCTCCAGGTCTTTCACTCTGGTGATCGAGAGTTCTGGCTCATTCGATCCTCGGGCTCGGGCAAGGTATGAAGCGACTACTGTCATGAGTCCACCTACAAATCAGACGGTCAACTTTCAGTTCTCAATTTATCAAAACCTGGGAGCGGTCTGACCAAGGATAGATGTCATTATGGAAGTCTGGGGAACGTATCACAAGGAAAGAATGATCAGCCGCGATACTTGACTTGACGCGACGGAAGCGACTAACCTGGCGTCCGGTTGTAACAGCCGACAAACCCGTAGTCAAAGCGCCAATGAGCACCTGGAGACCTTGTGAAAAAAGTTTGATATCAGCTCATCCTTAGTGGCAGCCGGAATGGAAATGTACCTATCGCCGCATTGAGCGCATACCCTGTCATCCTAGCTTTGAGTGCATACTTGTCTTTTTCAATGCGAGCAGTATCAATCGTAGGTTGCAGACGCTCTCCAACAGTTTTCACTCGGCGTTTCTGGACATATGGAGCTCAGATCCTGGCCACTGCGACGAGACATAGTGCTTACCGAGTCTCTTACACCCTCTACAGTAGGTACAATCCAATCGACCTCTGACCGGCCGGTAAAATGGGTGTCCATCGTCCTCGATCTGATCACTCCTGGATCCTTTGCTGGTGGCAAAGGTGCCAGGGCGTGGGTAGAGCTAAAGTGCTGTGGCCTGCTGGGAGATCCGCTAGGAGACACCGTCTCGTTGTCGCCGTGCAGAGGGGAGTTTTCGTCATATGAAGCTGGAGATTCTCGTCGCAGTAGACCGGGATCGGAACCAAAGATAGCAGGATTCCGCGCAGGCGAGACCGGGTTCAGTGCTGGCTGTGGTTGATGGAGTGAAGAAGTTGTCGGGACATTGGGAGCTGTACTATCAACACCACGTTCGTGGTCCATCTGGTCGATAATGTGGTGGAGAGAAAGAACACTGGGCTAATAACGAAATCCACACTGGCAGACACCCCATTAGAGTTACATGCATATACCGCCCTGGACGTGCGCTGATACTGGAGGAATGGAAGGACTTTTGACACGTGTAACAGGCTTTGGCTCAGATGTCGGCATGCAGATCGAAGCTCCTAGTAATGTACGTACTGGCATGTGAGTGTGCAAGAAAGAAAAAGTCCGAAAAGTGCTGAAGGATCGGCAGGGCTTTGAGGGCGATACCCGATAGTTGACACGAGGAGTTTCATCACTGTCAATCAGTGGTCACAGTCCCTTTCAAAGCCTCGCGGAGCGCGCCTGCGCCGTGATCCTCATACAACATCGAAACGATTCAAACGAAAGTTTGTTCTTGTGATGGTGTGGTCGCGATAGCTCAAAGGTTGAGGTAACAGAGCAGAAGGTGTAGGCGGACAGAAGGTCCATAATTCTTATCACAGCAGTTGACGAAGAGAGCTTCACCGCGTCAAGAAGGGTCGGGATTTGAGGGCGGCAAGAAGTTCACTGAAAGTCAAATAAGTCGGGACAGCTTGAAGCACCACTAAGAGAAAGGCGTCCTTACCTTTTTGAGCTTGTAGGATGTCCGCTTTGTCTCCTCTTAACGAAGTAAAAAAGCTGCTTAATGCGTTAATCTCATGTATTACGCAGTGCTTCAGACGCGAAACATCCCTGATAATATTTGTCAGTACAGGTTTTAACTACTTCTCCGTTTTGAATACGCAAGTCCGAATACTTGAAGGGCTCCTTTCATCGTCTCACTCAGAACAGATTGATCATCCCAGGACACTTGTGAGCAACGCCATCCGTATCTGGCGAAGAAATTAGAACGTGAGATAGGGTGCTATGTCATGGAAAATCGAACTTACGAATAGACCATAGCGCATCTGCCGGAAGTAGACTGCCCGTCGAGAGTCGAAGTCAACCTCTGGGTCGATTTCTACATAAACGATGTCAAGCAATTGTGAGTCGATACCGAGCATTTGAGCTTACCATTGACTCTTGGTAGAGGGTGCATAACAATCATCTCTTCCTTTGCCCGTGACAATAGAGCGTGATCCACTCGGTATGCGTCTTTTACTTGCTGCCATTCGTGATCGCTTTCAAACCTCTCTTTCTGTATGCGAGTGACGTAGAGGACGTCTGTGTCGGCTAAGACTTCCTCTAGCGTCTCGCACTGTGTTACCGGCACGCCTGCCTTGCGCGCTGCAGCGACAACGCTAGCCGGCATAGCCAGCGAGGGAGGAGAGACGAAGTTGAGCCTGATGGAGTACAAGCAAAGTAGAGTGACCAAGCTATGAACGGTCCGCCCGTTCTTGAGATCGCCGAGAAGGGTGATCGTACGCCCATTCACGGTACCAAGCTCCGAACGAATTGTGTAGACGTCGAGCAAAGCCTAAAACGAAGAACATTCTTAGCAAGTTTGTCCTACCCGTGAATATAATCGAAAGAGACTGACCTGAGTAGGATGCTCGCCAATTCCATCCCCGGCGTTTATGATTGGCACAGGAGAAAATTTGGCAGCCAACTGCGCGCTCCCAACGTCAGGGTGACGTATGACGATTGCGTCTCCGTAACACGCCAGTGTCCTTATCGTATCTGGCAGGGATTCCCCTTTGAGGACAGAAGACGTGTCCGCAGAAACCTGGACCACTTCTCCTCCGCATCGCTTCATAGCAGCATCAAAGGAAGAGCTGGTTCGCGTCGAAGGCTCATAGAAGAGAGTGCATAGTACTTTGCCTTTCAGGATATCCAGAGTACCGTTACGCTCGACTTGGAGCCGCATTTCGTGTGCGAGAGTAAACAGATCGTACATATCTTTGTGTGTGATCTGCTTCACAGACAAGATGTGTCTTCGGTGGAAAGAGGGATGGGGAAGAAGATGAGAAAATAGATGCGGTGCCGTGGCCGTAGAGGACTGCGAAGACATGCTCGAGAAGGCTGTGATCTGGCCGTGACTGGCATCTACGTCTTTGGGAGGTACCGTCGGAGGATGCACTATTGTCGCACTAGATATGTCCCTTCCTTGCGGCGAGGACGCAATCGACCCATCCAAGAAGGCGGTTTGATCGTGTACGATAACTCTATGGACAGAGCCTTTCACGAATCTGCGCTCCAGAGGCGACCAACACGTAGGGCGTTTGGTGAATGGCGCTTTGCGGCCAACCACAACCTCGACGTGCGCCCGCGCCTGGTCAGGGAGGCCGAAGATCTGCACAGGGTTATCGTGCAACCGGAGACGGATGTCGTCCAAGGTTAGCCGACCTTCCGTGACCGCGGTAAGTAACAAAGGCAAAGCCTCTTCCAGCCCCGACCACGGGGATGCCACTTCTCCGACCTCCATTGCCAATCGATAGGGTGCGGAACCAACGGAAAAGGCATCGATGATATCTAGCTTCTGCCAGATGTGTGTCTGCTCCTCTGCTGTAGGAAGGCAACGAGAGTGAGGGAACTCCTCTTTGGTTAGGAATAAAGAGTAGATAGAGACGTCGCAAGTCACTTTCAAGTGCTTTGCCTTGCTCAACGAGATTAAAAGGAGGTCATCGGAGCTTTGAATGTCCGTCACATGCACGGTTCTGTCATGAAGACTGGCAAGAAGAAGAATGGAGGCAAGGTCTGACCCTTTGGCGTTGGTGACGATAGGCTTTTCGGCGGGCCAGGTCGCGAAATGCGAGGCAACGACAGACAAGGAAGTGGAATCGTTGTCAACATGGAAAGGAACGAAGAGTGATTTTGCCTCTGCTTGGAATTCCTCGTCGAGGTTGATGTTAGCAGCCGTAGCCGTGACGCTGAGCGCATAGTTGGAGTGAAGTTGCCCGTGAACGTTCGATTTGGCAAGCTCGAGAGATTGTCGGTCAGTGATTCGGTTATTGTGTCCGAGGGGGATGACGATAGCGGTCGTAAACCCAGCACTGACGGAGGCTTTCGTCATTTCTACCAAATCGTCTCCGCCTTCGACAGCCAGATTGGGGACAAATGCGGAGATATTGACTAGCCCCGGGAATGTATGGGTGTTATGGGAGGATTTTGAGTCCACGGTCGATACGTCGAGTGGATACTTGCGAACAAGAGCCTCCGCAAGCATCTTTGCATTCTTGACATTGGTTATCAAAGGAACGTCGAAGTCGACTGCCATTCGGCGAGTGTGATAGCCCTTCGATGTGTAGCTTGCGGGTCGACGGTAATGGTTCTTCGACGGGAGATTGATATACATATCGATAAGATTATTGGCCAAATGCTGCGTGAGAGAATACTCGGATTTCTGTTTGTCGCGGCTGTCCTCTCCGAGGGTTTCCAGGTACTAGTGGGGAGTCAGATTCCTCCTTAGAGTATACGAAAACACAATGCTTACTTTGCAAGGAACGTTGTGCTCCGTCAAAAAGTCGGCAGTGCCGGACGTTGCGAAGATGTTGTAACCCGCAGCGCTAAGTTTCTGGACTGAGGGAAGGATCTCGAGTTTCTCTCGATAGCCGCCCACGGAGAAGAGAATATTCTTCTTCGGTAGAACTATCCCAGTCGAGATAAGCGCCTTCAGGTACGCCTCGTACTTGTCATGTCCGAAGCAAGCTACCTCACCCGTAGACGCCATCTCGACGCCCAGGATGGGATCAGCACCAGAGAGTCGACTGAAACTAAACTGCGGGACCTTCACACCAACGTAGTCTGCGGGGAGACCAAGCTCTGGGTATGCCTCCACCGGCAGATCCAGCATGACTTTGGTGGCCATCTCGATCGCATCTACTCCGGTGACCTTGGAAACGAATGGGAAAGATCGAGCGGCTCGAAGGTTACATTCGATGACTTTGATTTCGTTGTTCTTAGCGATGAATTGGATATTGAAAGGTCCAGTGACATTGAGAGCATTGCCTATCTTGGCAGTCGCTTCTACAATCTGCTGAACAGTTTGGGGATCCAAGTCCTGGGGAGGATGGATCAAGGTGGCGTCACCGGAATGGACTCCTGCATTCTCGACATGCTCCGAGATGTAATGCATAACCATTTTGCCATCCTTTGCCACGGCATCCATCTCAATCTCCTTGGCCTGCTCGATGTATTTGGTGATAACAACGGGATGATCGCGGGAGACGGCGGTGGCTTGACCAAGGTAATTTGACAGATCATCTGAAGTCGACACCACGTTCATGGCGGCACCAGAGAGGACATACGAGGGTCGCACAAGCACCGGGTATCCGACACTTTCGCAGAAAGAGTAGGCTTCTTCAAAGCTGGTGAGCTCTTTCCACAACGGTTGGTCGACACCGATCTCATCCAAGAGTCGAGAGAACTTGAACCTATTCTCGGCCGTGTCTATCATCTCCGGGGATGTCCCGTAGATTTTGACATTTTGGCGATACAGAGGCAGGGCAATGTTGTTTGGTGTCTGCCCACCCATCGCCAGAATAACACCTCTTGAACCCTCGATATCGTATATGTCGAGGATCGTCTCCAAACTGATGTTCTCGAAATAGAGGCGGTCGGCTTCATCGTAATCCGTGCTCACGGTCTCCGGATTATAGTTGACCATGACCGTTGGTAGGCCTTGTTCGCGCAGCGTCCTGATTGCACGGACAGCGCACCAATCGAACTCGACCGAGGAGCCTATGCGGTAGACACCGGAGCCCAAAACCATGACACCCCGTTCCTCAAAGGTCACGTCATGCTCGATAGCATTGTACGTCGTGTACAGATAGTTGGTGAACGCGGGGAACTCTGCCGCCACTGTATCGATTTGCTTGACAAAAGGCGCAATGCCGCTCTCTTGTCGAAGTCTTCTCACGGCGAGCTCGGTGGAACCTAAGCATGTGGAAAGCTGACGGTCGGAGAACCCAAGCTGTTTCGCGCGCCTCAATAGGCCCACCGGTAAAGTCGAGATGTTACGATCCCTGCGAGCAATTGAGGATAAGTTTAAAAGATCCCGAGATAGATACACACATGAGGGTTTGCTCCATGTTAAAGATATACTGGAGCTTCGTGAGGAACCACTTGTCGATGTTCGTCATTTGCCAGATCTTGTCGACGCTGTATCCACGGTGGAAAGCCGTAGAGATAGCGAAGATACGCTTATCGGTCGGATTGACGAGCTCCTCATCGATGTCCTCGACGAAGTCGTTCTGGTTATATCAGAATCAGAATCAGCATGAGTAAGTTTCGAAGTTAAAGTAGGGGCACCTTCGCAAATCCGGAAAATTGATCGTCGATGGCACGAATTGCCTTCTGGATGGTCTCCTCGAAAGTTCGACCAATGCTCATAACCTCACCGACACTCTTCATGCTGCTACTCAAAAGTCGGCTGACGCGATTGAACTTCTTCAAATCCCAGCGAGGAATCTTGACGACGACATAATCCAAACTAGGTTCAAAGCACGCGCTCGTGACCTTCGTGACTGAGTTTTTGATCTCGTTCAGGGGAATTCCGAGACCTAGTTTCGCAGCGATGAACGCTAGAGGGTACCCGGTAGCTTTCGATGCGAGGGCAGAAGACCGGGATAACCGAGCGTTAACCTGGAAAGCAAGGTGAGCATGGTGGAAACAAGCACGTCGAGGAACTAACCTCAATGATGCAGTACTCTTGCGAGTTGGGGTTGAGAGCATACTGGATGTTGCACTCGCCGACTACGCCAAGGTGACGAATGACGTTGACCGCGGTGGTTCGAAGCATGTTGTAGTCAGAATCCGAAAGGGTCTGCGAAGGAGCCACGACGATAGAATCTCCGGTATGGATACCCAAGGGATCAAAGTTCTGGGCACAAACGTTCAGCAGGGAACTCTGATGAGCGCGATGGGAAGACCGACCTCCATGTTGCAGACCGTGATACAATTATCCCTGCAATCCCTCACGACTTCGTACTCAATCTCCTTCCACCCCTTCATACTCCTCTCCACCAGCACCTGAGGACTAGTAGCAAACGCCTTAGCACAAAGTGCTCTCAACTGCCCCTCATCCTGTGCGAACCCGCTACCCAACCCACCAAGCGCATACGCTGCGCGGACGATGACAGGGAATCCAATGGTTCTTGCTGCAGTGACCGCGTCATCCGCATTGGTCGCAGTGCAACTCTCAGCGCACTTCTCACCGATCTCAGCCATGGCACTAGCGAACAATTGCCTGTCCTCCGTCGTGATGATCGTGTCAATAGGTGTGCCCAGGACCTGCACTCCCAGGGCCTCGAACTCGTCTTTAAGCTTGATCCCGACGTTTAGAGCAGTCTGCCCACCGAACGTCACGTAGATTCCATCCGGTTTCTCGTATTTGATGATTTTGCGCACGAAGTCCGGCGTCACAGGTAGGAAATACACTTTGTCTGCCAGACCTTTCGACGTGGCGATTGTCGCAATATTGGGATTGACCATGATCGTGTAGATACCCTCCTCCTTGAGAGCCTTGATGGCCTGCGAGCCCGAATAATCGAACTCACCCGCCTGGCCGATGGAGAGACCACCGGACCCGAGGATGATGACTTTGCTGACGTTCGCTCGCGGGACGCGCTTGTCATTGTCCTCCTTTTTCCCTCCAGGCATCTCTATAGGCACCAAACTGCCCGTCTTCGCACAATCAGCGATGTTCTGGATGAACACGTCGAACAAGAACTCCGTATCCCTGGGTCCAGGGGTCGACTCGGGATGGAATTGGACAGAGAAGAACGGCTTGTCCTCGCAGTATATCCCTTCATTGCTCCCATCGTTCGCGTTCTTGAACAGCTCCTTCCACCCGCTCGGGAGACTGTGCGTGTCGACCTGGAATCCGTGATTCTGACTCGTGATATAACATCTCCCACTCAGCGCATCGGTACACGGGATATTGTGTCCCCGATTACCGTACTTCATCTTCGACGACGTCGCACCTGCTGCGAGTGCCAACAACTGATGCCCCAAACAAATTCCAAAAATTGGATAATCGGCTTTTTCCATCGCCTTGGAAAGCCGGACGATGGTCGACTTGACCATGGCGGGATCGCCTGGTCCGTTGGACACGAACAGCCCGTCGTACGGTTCGGTCTCGGATAGGAAGTCGTAGTCCCAGGGCACGACTTTGAGCTCGACGCCGCGATTGATAAAGCAGCGGATCTGATTAAATTTCATGCCGACGTCAATGGCCAGGACCCGTAGAGGTCTGCCGGAAGGATGTAAGCGCGGGCTGATAGTACTTTTGTAGAGCCTCGGAGCGGAAATTGATACCGCAGCAACGAGGTTATTTTGGTTGGGATCTAGGAAGGGAATGTCTAGGTAGTCTTCGCGCCAGGACTGGGCTGCATGGGGTGAAGTTGCGCGAGAGACATTTTGGGATATGGGGTTGATGGAAATGAGACGACCTGGGTTGGCACCTGCCCGTCGAGCTAGGATCTTGCCAAGCATAGACCCCTGCTCTCTAATTTTTTTCGTGAGTGCGCGCGTGTCCACGCCGTAGATGGCGGGAACGCCATTCTCTTTTAGCCAGGCGCCAAAAGAGGATGTCGCGAGGAAATGGCTGAAGTTCTCGGAATAATAACCGACAACGACAGCGGAGACATGAATTCGTGAAGATTCGAACTCCAGAGGGAGGTCATTGACATCCGCAGCTTTTGGTCGCTCCGGTACACCATAGTTGCCGATGAGCGGGTAGGTCAGTACCAGGATTTGCCCCTCGTAAGAAGGGTCGGTTAACGATTCCGTGTAACCAACCATACCTACTGGACATCAGTTTCCGACGAAAATTCATAATGAGGGGCACCGACCGGTTTGGAAAACGCATTCTCCGGCAACACTTTTGCCTTCAGCACCGAAGCTTATGCCTCGGAAGGCAGAACCATCACTGAGTTCTAAAACAGCATCTGCTAAAACGTTCTCTTCGTGTAATGGGGGCGCTGTCGCCGGGGGTGCTGGCTGGTTCGCTGTTGCGCTTGAGGTCCGTGAAAAAGCTGGTCGGACAGATGGTACATGGCCAGGGGGGTTGGAGAGAGCCATTAATGTGTGATATTGGAAGCGTTTACGGTAGTTAACGTCTTCCTCTCACTCGGACTAGAGTGAAACTTGAGTTCGAGTGAGAGGAAGAGGAGAAGAGGTTCCGCCCATGAAATGGACGTTCATAAAATTGTTTGTTTGTTCTTGCATTTTCAGATCTCATCGATCGATCTCCCAAAATCGGCCGAAAATGGGGCATCGATATCGACTAACTTCATAACTCCATCATGATGATCTAACCGACACATCTATGCCACGACAACCTTGAAGACATTATTATGCATTATGCTCAGCGGAGGATCCAAACTACGTAGAAAAGAGGGCTTCAAGACTCGCCCGCTAGCCAAAATAACACCTGTATATCGGCTCCGAGATATTGGGCGCGACTATACTGGAACTTCGAGTCGTGTTTCGGAACTAGGATGATGCCAACGGCGCCCGACGCCCGCAAAAGACTCCAGCTTGGAAATAGCTCGGAAGAATAGAAATATCACGGCATCGTCGTCGACAGCGAGCGCCTTGAGGTCAACAGCACTGACATGGACAGCCAACTTGATGCATATAATGGACCTTCATCGTGCCCTGGGGAAGCGCCATCGCGGGATCACCGCGACGAGCGGATCCTTCGCTCTAAATAAAGCTGCTTCCATGCAACTTCCATGAAGTCGCGACGGTGACGATTCAATGGACAGAGTCCTTCAAGCCATGTATGCCCCTGAGATGTGATTGATTCTATAATCTTAAACATATCCTGGGACCTGATCTCGATATATCTT
>CEMG01176628.1:0-29776 GCA_001179705.1 Baeospora myosura
CTATGGGTTCTTTTCCGGTGCCTGTAAGTCCTCAATGAGATTTTTCTGTGATTTCTAAACTCAAAGGGGTTTAGTCCTGTCCTTGACGGTGGCTTTGATCGCATTCTTGTCCGTCGATGCCTCGGAGATCGGGTATGATACGTATCTTCTCTGCCCGCTGCCTACTGGGCTCACGGGCCGATCCACTAGTGTGCGAACAGGCATCGCGTTTGCTGTACAATTTATCGCCATCCTAGTGGCAGAGCCTATCCAAGGAGCTCTCTTGACACCCCATGAATTCAAGTGGGCTAGACCGATCACTTTCGCGGCAGTATGTAATTCTCATTATCTCTTGAGCGCATGATCCTCAGTTTTTATCAGGTGTTGGTGTTTGTGGCGACGGCGTCATTCGCATTTGCTCGCCATCTACTGGTAAAACGAAGATCAACTTCGTTTGTTTGAATTTCCTCGAGATTGAATCTTCGGTCCGATGTTCAGCGACCAACACAAAGTGGAATCTGTAGCTATGAGAACTGAATTCATTTATATTCGGAAAGTTAAATGGATAGCATGACAAGCATGGTGGAAGTACACAGCGTAGGCATGTCACAACTTGGCCTTCGAAAGTGTACCTAAATAACCTAACAAGACCTTCGCAAGATCCTCGGGGGCTTGTTGCGGTACCTTCCAACGCACAATCGTCAGTTCAAATACTTCAATCTCACGAACTTCAACGCACCATATGTCCAGCTCCCGCAATATACACCACACTGGCTGGTTCTCGTTTCACCATTTTGAGCTGGGATTGTTTAAGCTCGCGCGAGCTGAGCATTGAGGAATTACAATCAATAAATGTTTCAAGACATTTGACAGCGGGCTTACGCGAGGTCATCGACATCCCCGAAGATGAAGAAGATGGGCGTACGCAAACTCACAGCGGAAAGAGCGACACAGGATTCGTGGATAGGTTCGCTGGCTCGCGTCATTGCCTGGAGTGAATCAAGTTAAATGAGTACAACAATGACAAGATTTTGAAGAGAACCGGCATACGGCTTCGAGATCCTTTGACACCACTGGAGTGACACCCTTAAACGAGAACGGTGGTTCGAATTTCGCCGCTGGGTGAGTACGAAGGGTGTATTTCTGCATAGTAGGGTGTAAGAGACGTCGTAATGCGCCTTTATGCCAGTGAACATAAAACAGCGTACCAAGTACAGTTCCAGCGCCTGCTTGTCCCATGTTTGATAGACGGGGTTTTTGGCAAAATCCTTCTCGGCTGACTTACGACTTGCCCATGTATCACGTTTGGCCCAAGTCAGACCAGTGAGAAGTTTTCCCATTGCTCGACGTTCTTCGTTGTTATCGGCTATAGTAGCTTCGACAAAGATCAGGGCCTCGAATGGCAATCGATGGTCCATTTCTAGTAGTAAAGGCCTGTAGTAAAAATTAACCAGAGATACCTGTCACGCCGGTGAGAATATCAACGTACAAACAGCAACCACCCATAGAGTGTCCTATGCCGACGAGACGACGAGAGAGGAAATCCACGCAAGCGCCACGAGAGCTCCCAGCTGTCAGGAAGGAGTGGACCGCACGGGTGTACTCCATCGCACTCCCTGAGTCGGGTAAAACGAATCATGAGATCGCTAAGTCGTAGATGATTCGCAGTGACCTACAGGTATCATACACCCTTCCCTGGAAGCTGGCCTCATTGAGCACTCCCGATTCGCCGTGAGTTGGATCCTCGATTGACCAAATCTCGTGAATAGCCTTCGGATGTGAGAATGCGCCGGATAATAGACGGTCAATCGTAGGCTCCCAGGTCTCCTTGTGTGCTCCACTTCCGTGAAGGAAAATGAGGGTATACCCTCCCAGGTGTGGCGTCGATGTTGTGCTCGTGTACCTGTTGGCAAGGATGACAGCCTCTGGCATGCCAAGTTTGACCGTTTCCTTCTTCACGACGCTCGTCATGGTCGTTGTCACCTTGAGTATAAGATACTATGCAGGTTAAATCTGGATGAGTTGACAATCACTCTCAGTCCGAGTGGCGCTTAAAACGAGTAAAACTTGTACACACTATCACGAGACAAAGCCGAGTCGGAGTTTTGCAAACTGCAAGAGGTTCGAAGTCTTCGCTGACTGGCCGGTAGAGGCTCATGGATCATGATCATGATATCATTTGAGTACTGAATCAGCGGCGTGTCGGACTCCACAAGTAAGTGATTGGAAGTCTCGTATATGAGCTGTCTCGCGTTTTCCATAGAAATGAGAACATTGATGCATCTGGCCCTTCACTTAGCTGCACCAATTCATCAAAGAGAAAGGAGAAAACAGGTGAGTGCACACATACGCCCACAATCGAAGCCATCCAAAAGCAGCCCGACCAGTCACAGTCACAATCACGGCCCGAATAAGCCCGAACCAATTTCTTTCGCATCCACTTCGTATTCGCCTTGCATTCGGAGTTTCGACTTCTTATGGCTCTTCGCTAGCTTTTGGGTGGGGCATGTCCTACTATAAATTCAACCCGTACGATATGGCTGGTGGATGTCAGCTTTTCGGTCTAGGTCAGGGAGCTCCTCCGATATATACGATAAAGATGAGGCTCCAACTCGGAATTCAGCCGATCCTATCATTGTGCGATGGTGGCTACCCAATTCACGCCCCTGTTTTGCAAATATAGGCCACCTGCTAGCTGCTTGTGGGGACGGATGTGTCCATCTTTATACCTTCTGCTCCAGATCTTGCAACTCCGACCCACAGAGTCGTGCTTCTATTCACTGGCCTCCTCCTCTTCGGTGTCTTCACTGTTTGAAATCATCCAATGATCTCTGAGATCCTTCGTGGTGCTCGCCATATTGCTGTCTCTCTTGGTATGGCGTCACACTATCTATTTTACGAAACCGTAGCTGACTGGCAAAATTGTCGTGTAGCCCGGCAGCGTGTACTCAAGAGTCTTTCTCTCGCAGTGAAAAATGACGCGTTGGTCGTTGCCGAGGGCGAGGAAAGAACAGTTATAGGAAAGCCCCTTGCCGGCGTGGATCCTGTCATGGTGACAGTCATTGAAGATGTTTTCTGGCTCCGTATGATGACGTGAGCCGCCCATTTCTTTCTTTTTCGTGCGGTTTTTTATGAATTCACTTCACAGGTCTACGGACTTGGCATGTAAGTTCACTTGCTAAGGCCTATTTGCCTTCCGTCCTTCTAAACAAACAATAGTTGGTGAAGCCTACATGTATGGGGAGATACAAATCAGCAATTTAGCTCAGCTCATGGAGGTGCCCAGCGTTCATGCTTGTGTTTTGAAGTATCTTTCACTAACCAATGCTTTCAGCTGTGGCTCGTTAATCGCCAAGACATGGAAAACCTAGCCGGAGCTTTTGAACTTGCATCGCAGGCCTGCGGGGGCCTCTTACGCACCTTGCTCGGGACATCCGTTTTCCAGTCGCGTCGTAATGTGATCACCGGTTACGATACGTCAAATACTCTTTTCCGGGCGTTTTTGAGCGCCGAGATGATGTACGTTATACCCTCCTTTCTACCACAGAAGAAGTCCCATCAGACATGCCTTAGGTACTCTTGTCCCATATGGTCCGATACTGAGGGAGGAGTGAATGGAGACTTGCACCCCGGTATCGGACCTACAACCGGAGATCTGGAAGCCGCACAGATGCGGAAGATTCACAAGGTGATCAAAGAGGCACGAATTCGCAAAGGGCATCGTGTCCTTGAGATTGGCAGTGGCTGGGGCGGGTTTGCAATCGAGGTGGGTCACTCCAGTCAAGGGCAGGCGCTCTCTCATTGACGATTTGATATACTGCAAGGCTGCTAAGACGACAGGATGCATTATTGACACACTGACGCTCTCGGTTGAACAGAAGAAACTCGCAGATGAAAGGATTCAATCAGAAGGCTTACAAGATCTTATTACCGTACATCTTCTCGACTACCGCGATACTCCTACTGAATTTGAAGGCAAATTTGACGCTCTGGTATCCATTGAGATGCTCGAGGTATGCTCTGTCTGTCGCTAACTTCTTTCTTCGTCCACTCAATTCTCTTCTTGCACTACAGCATGTGGGACCGCTTCACTATGATCATTTCTTCAAAATAGTGGATACCTGTCTGAAACCAGATGTTTCCACCGCCGTAGTCACCTCTACCACTCGGCCTGAGTCGCGTTTTACGAAATTCCAGTGCGTTATTCACATCCTCGACGGCCAGAATCCTGACCCTGCTGCATAGGGCTCATGATTTTCCTCGCAAATACTTTTGGCCCAATGGATCTCTGCCAAGTGCATCTATCCTCATAGAATCAGCGCATCGAGCTTCTCAAGGACGCCTTGCTCTCCAAACTGTTGAGAATCACGGACCGCGTAAGTCTGACTTCTTCCGTCTCACATGCCCCGCGTTAATTGGCTCGCAGATTATGCGCGCGCACTGCGTGAATGGGCGCGACGATTCCAAATCAACGTGACGCCAGAGGTTATTGAACAAATTAAGTTGGATCAGTCTGAGCGTGGACTGGTTGATGTGACAGAAGTAGAGGCATTCAAACGGAAGTGGCACTTTATGTTTGCATATGGCAGCTCGGGCTATGTTCCTGGGTACGTGAGCTGTCACATGTTGACTTTCACTCGCGAAGTAAGTTTTCCTCCCTGAAGCCGTGCAATACCTATGCTTAAATACCTTTGAAAGGCAAATGCCCTGAATGAGATCGAGTAATACTTTGCTTCCCATGATGTCCACCGTCCATGTCTTTGTCTCATACACATAGAATCATTTTCGATACCACCTCGGTCCGAGGATACGTTACAGTCGGACGAAGAACGTTGCTGATGATGAATATATGCCAAATAAGGTCGCACCTACACTTGACCTACACAAGCCCTTGCTACGGCTGTAGGTGACACCGGTTCCCGGAGAGAAAGGCTCGCGACCAACTGGCGACTCGGAGACTCTTTCCTCATCCTGGAACACTAGTCGTGGACTGCGCTAATCAGATTGTGATACAGGCAAGAAGGAGATAATAGAAGGAGAGAAGTCAAACTCCTGCAGCACGGCGTCCATACTTGGAACGCGCTGTCGAAGAGTCGGTATGATAAAGTATCTTCGGCCGAGGTAAATTTAGACCTGTACACCCAAACCTTATCGATCTCCATTGAACGAGCACTTGTTGCCCCTGCCAATAGTTCTGATCATCGTCCAGGAAGTAACGCAAGCAGGGATTGGACATATTCTCCATGTTCTAATCAACAAGTACACAAACAACGTAAATAAATACCTGGAATAAGCATACAACACCCTGCTCAGAACCCAAAGCTTTCCTCGCCTAAACCATCCTCAGGCGTCGGGTCCCGCAGCCACCCCTCGTAATCCACATCCACATCCATATCTCGCTCCAGAAACCTATTCACCGCATCCACCTTACCCTCCACATCAATCTGCGAGTTATAGCCAAACTGAAAACCCTGCGTATTGCTCGGCGCACGACTCAGCGCGCTCGGGCCTAATCCCACTCCCTTCCTTCCGGCGAGACCGGCTACTTCGAATGATGAAGACGGCGGGTGATGATCGTCATCGTCGTTGTCCGCTCCGGCAACTTGCGTGGAGGTAAAGACGGGGTTGAAGGCTTCGTGGTCCATTGTGAAATCGGGCAGGCTCGTGAGCGGGTCCTGGCCCTGCACAAGTTCGTCGTCGTCATCGTGCTCGGACTCAGAGTCCGAGTCAGCGATGGAGGACAGCGATTTTGCAGGAGAGGCAATGTCTATATCGATGTCGTACCCTATAGGCACATCCGTGGGCTTCGTAATCGTATTTGAAGGAATGTTGTCGAAGAGCTGCCGTGAGATGTCTTCATCTTCAAAGACTATCGAAGGGGACGAGGGCTTCGCTTTTGCTTTCCCTTTCAGATCCACTGCCACATTGGACGGCGTTCTCTCATTGCTCCCACTAGCAGATAGTCTCCGTTTTGCCTTGGGAGAGGCCAGCTTCGTCTTTTTGGATGACGCGAGCAGTTCGGTCAAGGTGGGCAGCTGAGAGCGCGCTCGAGGTGTGGTGGGAGCCTGAGCTGGGGGTTTGACACCGTCTCGCTTGCTCGACGGAGGTGGCGAACTCGGTGGAATAGGAGCACTGGACTGGCCAGTGGCGGAGGAGGTTGGTGGGGGCATCGTACGCGCATGTTTCAGCGGACGATCCGGTGTTACTGAACGCTGCCGTTTGTTGGGGCCTGTTCGATGGAAATCGAATGGCGCCACATTCGGCTGCGATGAAGGAGGTAGTGATGGGAGTGGAGATGAGGCACCGAGACTTGACCGTTGACGGCCATAGACTCGTTTTGGAGGTGACGATAGAGGCGAGGAGGCGACGATGGGGATTGGAGATGGAGGTCGGCGCTCTTTCGCCGCGTTAGGCTTTGGTGTCGACGTGGCTAGTTGAGATGGGAAGGAAGGTGGCAGGTATGGCTAATACAACGAAGATAAATCAGTATATAAGACGATCCAGTGAACGGGCATGCGTACTGATTCAGGAATGTCAGCGATCCCTTTTGCAAGAGGTCGCAAAGAGGTCGGTGCAATGTCTCGGACTGACCGCATTGAAACATCATGGGTGTTATCCGGAGGAGTGGAGGAGGCAGCATTCCCTCGAGGAGTCTGGGATGAGGGTTTAGGTTTCGTTGTTGCGTTGAGCTTCTGACTGGACCGCTTTACCACGTTGAAACCAAGCGGCGAAGGGTCCTTGAGGTCATGCACGCTGCCACTCGCTGCGACGACAACCTTCACCGTGTCCTGCCGCTTCGTGGTGACCTTCCCTTTCCCATTTGCCTTTGGTTCATCGCCTACCTTCGTCCCGTCAGACGAATCGGTCGCCTTGTCACTCTCGACCGTCGCCTGCCAACTCTCGATCTTCGAATGCAAAGTCTTCTCCTGCTCCCGCTTCTTCTCCCACTCGTTCCATTCCGCCTCCGTCTTCGCCAGGATCCAGGTGGAAGCCCCTATAGAAGGCTTTGTGTGGACTCCGGTCCTTAGCCATCGCTGCCCACCGAGCGTCGAGTTCAAGCGCAATAGACGAGGTAACACCCCCCATTTACCGTCCGCTGGCTCTCCACCTGTGGCAACATATGCCTGCTGCACACGTCTGCGCAAGACCTCAACTCTTTCAGTCCTCTGCTGTTCCTTTTCTGCTCGGCCACCATCAGAGAGAGGTGATCCAGCTCTCGATGCTGGTACCTCTTTCACAATTTGATCCAGAGCCAGGCGAGTCCGATTCAAGTAGGCAAGATATGCCGCGGGTTCCTTCGGTGCCCTGAGAGCTCCTATAGAGATTGACGGTTCAGAACTGAAGCTTGCTGTTGGATGATGGGTGTTCCGGGTCTTTGTCTCTTGTTTTTGGGTCTTTCTTGACCGTTTGGTAGCCATTATGGACGTCTGGAAGACCCTTAAACAACGACAGACTTCGAGCAGGTGATGTAGGGCAGTTCGAGTCTATGAAGAGCAGACAGAGAAGGGAAGAGCCAAAGTGACTGTATCGACTCAGGTGTTGCAGGACAGGAGCCTCAAGATCATGTGACCGTTGAACCACAAGCGCACGGACCACCTTGGCCCGTGCTCTCCCGCTCCTGTCGCTTAGGCCTGCTGTCTTGCATTCTTCTGCCTTCGAATTCGACGCGGATGAGTCAAAGATGAGGAGAAGATATTGCCTCGGGACATCCCGCAGGATGCAGCACGTTCGCTCCAATTTGAATGTACAGTGCGAATAACAATTGCATGAATAAGAGATAATAGAAATAGACTTCTTTAGCTCTACGTTCGTTATCCTATAAAGCCACCCGAGGCCCTCCTTCGCTCAATTATAATACACCAACCAATACGCATACTTTCTCATAATCATCATAGACGTGTCGTAACCATAGAAAAATCAAGAGCTGGAACCGAAGCTGGAGGTTTCGACAGAACCTGATGCATCAGGACTCAAGGCGCAAGAAAGCTGCTAGCCATCCCACGCACTCGGCAGCGCATCCATCGCCGAAGCTCATACTGCGATACTGTGCCTCCGCTCCTCATCGAATAACGCTGCGGTCCTCCTCTGGGCCTGTATGTTGGCACTCCTCCGCCTCCCTTCGGTGTTGACCCACCCGGTCGCGGCACCCTTGGATGGGACATACTCAGCATCAGCTTCTGCACCATCGTCTTCCGGCTCCTCGTCATCCGCCATCAAGTATGGTCTCGACTTCTTCCTCTTCAGCGCATTGGAAGAAGTCATAGACGTTGAAGATGAGGGACGCGCGGACGGGGAAGACGCAGCAGCGATGTTGGATGCGGACGATACTGGGCGAGAGGGAGGGAGAGGGAAGAGGGCTGGGTTGATCTGGTTTCCGCTCGCACCACGAAGGGGAAGAAGGGGAAGCTCGAGAGAGGAGCGTGCTTCCGTATCGTTGTCCGCATCGTGGCCCGGGTCTAAATCGTCCCTGGGGTTGGTGTAGCTGGTTGTGATGAGGACCGCCGCAGCCGAGGCTCGCTTCTTAGATGCAGCGGTACCGTCTGGTTTTCGCATTTTTCTGAAGATATGCGGTGTCAGTACTCCACGTAGAGAAGATCGAGAATGAACATTAAACGCACGTGTTAAGCTTGGGCTCAGCGTAGTTGACGCTCTTCCGCACACGCCGTTCCCTGCCGCTTGCAGGAGGAGTAGATGCGTCTGTATCGGCGACAGATGCACCGGGGCTTGAGGGCTCCGGGGTAGGGAGATGGAGAGTGCGTGGTGGGGTTGTCGCGAGGAAAGGTCTTGTGGCAACAGGTGGTGCTCTCTCGGCTACCTCCTCATCGTGCACTGGCAATGATAAAGGTAAGCCCCGAGCAGAAGGGTCGACAGAACCACTGGGTGGACACCCACCCGTATTGTCGATGGACAGGAGTGCCGTTCGGCTAGTAGGGGAGTTTGTGACGTCCTTTAACTTCAGCTTCTTGCCTCCAACTACCACCACGCCGCTAGCCTCGTCCTCTTTCTGGCGTTTCCGTTGTATGTCTCTCGAGCGTAGGTCTTCTGGGTCTGTATCTCGGTCCCTGCCTGAGTCC
This sequence comes from Baeospora myosura, assembly GCA_001179705.1. Taxonomy (NCBI): domain Eukaryota; kingdom Fungi; phylum Basidiomycota; class Agaricomycetes; order Agaricales; genus Baeospora; species Baeospora myosura. Next base: position 9,054 of record CEMG01176628.1, read on the forward strand.
CGGTCCTTTCCATTACTACTCTTCTTCTTCTTTTCCCTCTTCACGACAGACTCCGGGTCAGGTCTAGGTTCGATATCAACATCGAATATCTCGACATCGACATCGCCATTAACAGCTGCAATCTCCTCCCTCTCTTCCGCCAGACCGGCATCTCTGCGAACTGGGGATCCAAAGGCTGGACTGGAGGGACGTGGCACCGGTAAACTGTCCTCGCTGACCCTCGACGTCATGACCAGCAGACCACTCTGTCTCCGGTTAGGTTTTCGCTTGATAGTGTTGGTGGACGCCGTCGTAGCAGTGAAGTCAATCTGTATTGGCGGCGGAGACGAGACTCGAGATGGAAGTGGCAGCCTGGACCCTGATAAGCGTGGTTTGGACTTGGACTTTCGACGCGGGCTTTCTTTCGGAGGCTCACGCTCCTCTGATGAGGATGGGAAGGGTTCGTCATCTTCGTAAATTCCCGGAACGTTAGGTGGCCGTGAGATACGATTGATGGGGGAGCTGGGGCTGGGGTTCGGGTTGGATGGTGGTCGCCGTGTAGCGCGGGGAATGGTTGGTGAAGATGGGGGTGACTCTGTCTGGATACTGAAGGTCTGTCGAAGAAATCCCAGATGCTTGGACAAGCCGTGCGCCTGTAGTGATAATTCTTCAGGTTATGTCACCAACGAATATCGAAGTTGGACTGACCGCTGATTCCGCCTCTGATATCACTTTCCTCGACTTTTCACGCTCTCGCTTGAGCTGCGCAGCAAGTGCAATCTCTGATGCGCGAAGTCGGAGGTTTTCTGTGTACAGCGAGGATATCTGTGCGTTGAGCTCTTCGATGCGGACGCTCAGTGTCGAATTAAGTCTAAAATGCACGTTAGTGACCCAGCTCATCGCCCTATTTACCGTATAAAAAACGCACTTAGTTATATGTTTATTCGCTAGGAGAAATTTCCTCTTAACTACAGAGAAATGCCACCACCGTTAGTCGACGATCAACAGTGAAACAAGCTGGAAAAGACGCACAATTTTCGAACTCGAACAGGGCATCATTCTGGCGCACATTCATGGAGTTACGCGACTCCCTCCTGCTCATCGTGGCGCCTGGCGACAAGCCCTGGCTGGACTAGATGGGAATGAAATGAGGACAGCTTGTCGTGGCCGGCACGCGTTGATTCGGAAACAACAGAAGATCACGTGAAATGATTGGCCTTTGAACTTTGTTTCTCGATAGGGGCTTCAGCTTTGTAGGTAGGCGACAAAGTCTATTGTCGCAGAGCACATTATTAAGAAGTGACCTCTTTCTCACATATCCTCGTGCTTAGCATCACGAAATAAAGTGGTTCAATTTGGTCTGCCACTGTACTACCACTATGGTTGACTACCGAGAAATTTGTGATAGATGCGGACACCATGGCCCATAAGCCATAAGAACTCAATTGTACGGTCGGGCCATTGAGTAATCTGGCTATATAGATCCACGACTCAGGCTTAAGGAGACACGAGACCAAGTTTCTCGTGGTTGGGAGGTTCAAAGTACTTAACTACAATGAGTAGAGAAAGTGAGTATCATTAGTAACTTGAACTGTTTAGTAACCGGGCATAACAGTAGCTCAGGGCGACAGTCCTCGTAGCCGTGAATCGTAGTGTTACACAGTACGTAAAAGCTTGGTCGGAGCCCATTTATCGCAACTAGAAGTACGCCTTGTGTGCAACATCAGAATGGCCCAAAATAATAAACGTTGTAAGCATGGGACCCACCGCAGCATTTGCAGGACTCGCACAACCGCCGATGCTATGGGTATGGTATCTAGTCAGAGACAGCATCGCTAAGTATAGTCCGAATGCACCTACATGTGTAGAGGCCACGAGGAGAAAAAGAAGGTGTAACGACCCGTTTCTGCGCACACTTCCGATAGGCGCTCAAGGTCAAACATTTCCCCTTGACAGTTCTCGTCAGAACATGCACACACATATTTTTATAGTCAGGACGACAGGAAGATGTAACATACCTATTGGCATCCCCCAAAGTCTGGAAGAGCTTCAGTAACGGGGTCTGATAATTAATTGACTCCGAGTCGAAATTCCTTACCCCAATATCGTCTGAGCGTCGGTGGCGGGAATGGAATCAGTGTTCCGAATCCAATCCGCATCTGAAACACTATTCTCACCTCGTGCATAAACGGCGTGTCTTTTTCTGGGGGCCAGCTCTGAAACGGTTGATAAATTGACGTCCATGATCATTGGACAATTTTACCTCTAACGCAGGTTGATCCGAGGCAATAGCTGCAAAGTGGTTATTCCTGCTGCGAGTCAGTACTCCGGATGACCCTGGGGAGGCAATGTAACGTCTCACCACAAGAACCGCTTCATGTCCTCCGATTGCTCGATTCCAGCACTGCAGTCAAAAGAACGGTCATGATGCAATCAGAAAATTCAGATATCAGAGAGCAACGAACAGAGTCTCCGTTTTACCTCCCAACGCATCTCTCTCTTCCGGAGTAGAGTTATAATATTTCTGGATGAAGCCAACTCTGATGATCAAGATGTCACCCTGTCTAAACTTGACGCCCTGCTTGTGGGCACAGGCCTCCAGCTCAGCTACGGTGATACCGTGAGTCGTCCAGGGATCGTATGGCAGTGGGTGCGGAGGAGTCCCTGCAGGAGACGAGGTGTGGTAACGCACAAGATCGAGCAAGACACCGCGACCACATATTCCGTGCTCTGCCCAATCTGATCGGGATTAAATGTATACTAGTCAGACGGATCTGTTTGCTGTCCATTAGACACACGCACTTTGGATGCCTATCTTAAGGACATTGGGATCGATATCGTTGGGTTCTCCGATCGAGAACTGCCCGCTAGGCAAGGAGTCTTTGGGAACGCTGCGACGGGAACGCGGTCAAGTTGACTAAACATGACTCTACCAATGCATTGCGTACTTGTTGTAGAACACCTCGTGTTCGAGGATCCCAAAATGCCTCAGGCCGTCCCATTGGGTCCCGGATTGTGTGTTCTGTTGCATACATGAGTCAATACACTCCCGGTATCCCAAGCTGAGGACCCGTACGATGTGGAGCTCATCATCCCGCACAGCGTATCCATCATGATGAGGAATCATCTTGACCTCGGGACACTTCCGTCCGAACATTGGCTAAATGAACCCGATCACACAGTCAATATTCTGAGAGGCTTGTCCGTATGAGAGGAAATAGTGCCTTGTTTGCAAATTGCACAGGCCTGATGTGACACGGTCAGACGCATGTACGTCTACATGATGCCTTCACGCACCAGTTCAGAGAAACGGTCTTCCCCGTACTAACAATATATCAGCTCCCGGCAATCCAACCACAAGAAGGGAAGGGAGCAACGTACACAATCTCCTCGCTCGAAGCTTTCTTGACGACATCATCGGTTAACAAATTCACCGTTCCAAGCTGGTCCTCCGATCCCCAGACCTCCCAGGCGCAGCCCTTGAAGTTCTTAAACATAGGCAGCTCATCGAAAGTCGGCAATTGCTTTGGGTCCCACATTCTTTGGCGCTGGATAGAGTAGCTGGAGGTTAGTTGTTAGACCTACTAAGACAACCACGCCGATTTAAGTCTTCGAGACGACCTAGAACCCTTCAAGTCTCCTCTTTGCGCTTACTTTTTTAACCGCTGCCGGTGGTCACAATGGGTATTTCTTGAGGTGTGCCTGGGCTTAGCNNNCTTAGCTTCTCCAGCTGGGCGCCTCAGACTCGTGGTCGGTCATCTGAGCGACGAGCGTCCGCCGTCCGACGTCACCCATGATCCGACGTGTCGTGAAAATGGAGTCAAAAGTTCGGGAAATACACGTGTGGCTGAATACAATGTCTACGGAACGCAGTGATAGGATAATAATTCAAGGGAAGACTCGCCCGTAGCATCAATGCTCATCTCGGCGGGGCCCCGCAGTTTGGTTGCGACAGCTTAACCCCTGATGAACGGGTGTATAAGCGCCTCGCGTGGAGTTAGCCTCCTTGCCGGGTCCAACGCCAGGCACTTGTCCAATAGGTCAATGAACGATGTCATCATCTTACTCTCCTCGTCGTTCATCTTGACAGAGTTATGAGGCATTAACCGTGCTCGAAGGTCTCTCGTGGGTTTCGAGATGTGCACCTTGCGCACGACATCCTATGTAGGGCGCAATTCAGAGAAAAGAATATGAAATATGAATAAAGGAGCGTACATTGCCCAAGACACGATCCTTCTCCATACTATCGAAGCCTCCCATCTCGTCGAAGTAAATATCTCCGAATTTGGCTTTCTTGATCATCTTCCCGTTGAATCGTCCTTTGAGCTCCATCATGAGAAGGAGCATTTGATTGTTCGATCTGCCGGGGAACAGGATCTTGCCGGTGTACAGCTCATATAACGTACATCCGACAGACCATATGTCCAAGGAGGGGTCGTACGGAACTCCCAATACTGTCGAAGTTCGTTGTGTGAGAAGGGGAATCAAAGGGAAGCATCGCGCCACTCACTGATTTCAGGGGCCCGATAGAACCTGCTAACCAGGTAAGGAGTGATGTCATTCTCGGACGCGTCCGACGCAGAACCCAGATCGCATAATTTCAGAATATTTTTGTGTTCATTGACCTTTACGAGATCCCTTTTCATCAGCTTCCTTCAGGCTAAGGATAGCAAAAAAACACACCAGGATATTGTCCGGTTTGATATCCGCGTGCATGACGTTAACCTTCTTGAGCAAACTGAGAGCAATGAATAGTTGTTGAGCGTAGGCGCGGACAGCCCGCATGTTCAAGCCGACATCTTTACCGAAGCGCTTGACGACGTCGCGAAGATTCATGCTGCGCGATACAAATTCATTAGCTCCATCGCAGATCATGAGTGAAAAAATCTACCTCAAGCTCTCAAACACCAGGCACAGATGCCCACGGTGCTCGAACGTCCTCTCCAATCTCACAATGTGTTTCTTATCGTCAGGATCGGCCTGCATCAGCTTGTACAACATCTGCACTTCCTTGAGCCCAGCCTTGTACCTGGACGACCAAAATCAACACCGGTATCAACGCGCACTGGAAGAAACGCACATGGACTCTTGGGCCCTAACAATCTTGATAGCGACCTCCCTTCCGGGCGCTTCCCCCGGATCGCCCTGAAGGACTCGGGCGCGCACCACATTTGCGAACATGCCTTTACCAAGCGAGGAGAAGACCTGATAGCGGCCACCGTCCAGATGCTCACCCAGGATGACACTGTAGTACCCTTCAGAGTCCGCTGCGGAGTCCAGGGTGGTGGTGATAAGAGCTGGGGCAGACGGCTTCTGTTTGGGCAGTATTTTAGAAAAATCAAAGATTTGGAAGATTGATCCACGTACGACGACTTTCTTCACTTTCTTCACCTTCTTCACCTTCTTGTCAGAGCTGGCGACGGCGAACATGTCTTCCACGTCGTCTTCCTCCTCTTCCTCTACCTCCTCCTCGATGACGTCATGCTCGACGGCGGGGGCTTGAACTCGCTTGTGCTCATCTTCTCGCCTGTCAAGACTGGGGTCGTAGTCTGCTGCAGACACTTGTTCAGCAGTGCCAGTGCAGGAGCTATCCACCTGAGATGACTCCTCATTGTCCTTCGCCAACGCGAATTCTGCGCCAGGAGTTCGTGAGGGAGATAGTGAGCGTCGTTTGCCTACAAAGATCGTTAGTGAAACATCTCTATCCACAAGATGGCGATGAATAAACAAACTTGATTGTGCATCCACAAGCATTGGATCAGGGGCACCATTAGCACTATTCGCAAGAGATAGCTGATCAGAAACAGCGGAAGAAGGTGGAGGCGGCTGGACCGCACTGCTGCTAATAACCGCTGTGCTAGATGCACTAGGAGCGGGACTCGGACTGACGCTGGCGCCTACACTTTCCACGCCAGCATACTTGGCTAGGATCGCTTGCCGTTTGGCGCGGCGTGCCGCGAGAGTTTCTTCAACCGGGGGCGGTGACGGAGGGAGGTCTAGCTCCATGTCCGGCAGCGACTCTTGCGGGGCTGCTGGTGCTGCATCAGGTTGAGTTGACTGCCTTTCTGATCGGGACACCGCTGGTGGGGTATGGCGAGGAGAAATTCTGGAGAAGAGATAAAAAATGAGTATATGAGCCGGTGAAAGAATAGGCAAATCTCACGATACTCACTCGCCTTCCTCTTTCTCCTCGTCGCCATGTTTTGCTGGAGGTCTCTGCGGATGGCCATTCCTCGGAGGGGAATTTCTCCTACTCTTGTCCATTCCGTTTTCAACTCTTCTCGGTGACCTTTCCCGCCTCGAATCGTCTCTACGACTGCGGCTGCGACTCCTGCTGCGATCGCGGCGCCTGCTGTAATCGTTGTCCCTTCTATAGTCAGACCCACGTCGTCGTCCATCGCTGGGCCTTCTATCATGGCTGTCGGCTCTACTCCGACCAGAAGGCTGCCTCGAGCTCAAATGGACATCCCTCCAATCTCTTTTATCATCTTTATGTCTCTTGCTATCCCGGGAGTCATTAGAACCTGCGCTGCTCCCTTCCCAACCCCGCTTTGAGCCTGAGGACACGTTAGTCATCTTTATCAACAACAATTGGTTTTACGGGGCACCGCACGATAAGAGAAAGAGAAAGAGAGGTTGAGACAAGATTGAGAGTGGATGCAGGAGAAACGAAGGATACGGAAAGGTCAGGTACGAGTCTGCCGTCGCCGATGTTGAACTGACTCCGATGCGTCGATGGTCCATGGAGCCGACGATGGGCCGGGAGGTCAGGTGACCATGGTCCACGTACCCCTCCAACTCGGAAACTTAAACTTCAAGGCCTCAAAGACTCAGAGCCTCAAGGCCTCAAATTTCAAAGCTGACGTTTCGGGTTTGCTGCCTGCTCATCAAGTGCAATTCTTTACCACTTCATCCGCCCAACTCCAGTCTGAGCTTCAAGCACCAACAAGCAATCGAAGTTCACCTCACTCAAAGCTGACGTTTCGCGCTGCCCGCTCATCGAGTGCACTTTTTTGCCTTCGTCCTGGTTCTCGTAATTCGTTATTGCGATTCAAGATCCAGATTATACATTATCTTCCTCACATATGTACTTCAAGTCGGCCGTTTGTCAAGTTTTGAGTCTTTTTTTGGCACCCGTCCCCGTTCTTTGCCCGTTCTCGTCATCGAATAATTGTGCGATGTCTTCTCTATCCACTGGAAGCCAAGCTGGGATAAAAAGATCAGGCCGGTAGCGATGGAAGCGGCATCGAATTTGTTCTTGGTCAAGGGAGACTTGCCAAACGCCCTCGCGAGTCACGACTCACGACATCATATTTAGCAGAACCGGTGAATGGTCGGTATAGTACCAGTCAACGCTGCAGGAATCTCATCTCAATCTGAACTTTGAAGCTAAATGACTCGCCGCCAATTGCGCAACTTGGAATCTATTGACACCGCAGTGGTCCGTATGTCATCAAGAGTTCGTGCGGAACGTTCTGACTTTCTCTCCGACACAGTAGTGGAGCTGCCCCCTTCTGATCAGATACTTAAATACATTTTTGACAGTGCTCTGTGCCCCTGGACGTTCTTGGTTTTGGGCGCACTTCTGTGTACTTGTTCACTATCAGTACCTATAGGCCTAATCTCACCGTCGGTCCCTTCCGACTGCGATGTCGACGTCCTGTTCCCGACTGCTGCCGAATTTCCGCTGTGGCTTGGAATCGAGATATCTGTAAACAGCATGCAGAGTCTGAGCCACCTATTGCTCAATGATAGTCTGGGTTCAATTTCGGAGGAGCAAATTGATCACCGCGGCTGAATCTTGGTTGATCTTTTGCTTTGGAGAGCCGTTGATTTTTTGAGCGGCAATAACAAACGTTATCGTGGCCACGGCCGTGGACATTTTTGAGACGCCATTGACATGCACGTGGGCGATGCTTCTCATTGGCAGATCCATGTATACACAGGTATAACCACGGGTCCTCCGCCGATGCCTTCAAGTTCCTGCCAAACTATATTTTAACATATGCAGTTTCTAGGCACTTCCGACCAGCTTTGCCCCTGTGACATCGCCGTCTAGAAGTGCCGGCTTCCCTCCATGTGCAATACAAATCTTAAAAACGCCACTGCCCACGCTTTCTGTTCGTTATGCAGAAACGAACGAGACTCGAGCTTCTCAGCGCAGGTCAAGTTATTCGCATCGCAGTCTCCTTCCATGGGAGCGATTTTCTGCAGAAACTATACGGGGAAAGGGACGCAATCACCACGTTTTCGAACTCTGGACTCCCGGACGTGGATGTGCAGGCTGAAGATCAAAACAGAGAAAGACGCACCGAGGTGAGGCCTATCATTGGCGATCTGAATACAGGAAATCAATCTCGGGAGGATGCTTCGCTGCATGACTCAAAAAAATATACTGTCTCGTCTAGCTCATGCACTTGGTGAGTCATATGGGGGAGTTCCTGAGTTTTGAGCGCTGAGCGCTCCGTTGGGTCCCTTCTCGTCGCATCGTGAACCCTGGGCATCTCAAAATACTTTCCGTTGGGCTGCGTAGGGGCGGTTGTTATCCCTATCGAATGGGGAGGAAACAGGTAGGCGTGGAGTCCCGATAGCGTTTCATTATGGACATGTTGGAGGATCTCGGAAGAACAACGACGGTGATACCGGGGCAACCTCATTACGGTCCTGCTGGCGGTTATCAGAACAGCCATACTGCCTTCATGTAGATACACAGAATCATGATGAATATACCGAGATCCGCTGGTCGTTCGTACGGTAGTAAGGTATCAGTGTTATAGTTATGAAGCAGGAGGGGCCGGGCGATCCCTTCGTGGCGTTTTGATAGAGATCGCCTAGAAGATATGCTCCTTGGAGATGACTGTAGGTCTGAGTGGCTACGTGTAGTGGATGCTCCATGACTTGGTGATGCTCATGGCCTCGCACCGGAGTAGGAGCCTCATTGTTATCGTGACAACGGCGAAGACGTGAAGGAACATCCCGGGCACAAGAACAGATCCTGTGATATCGGTGCTCGTACGCCGGCGGCCTAGATATCCACGACGCTGTACAGGCTTTGCCCTACCCATGCGAAACTTTCCGGAGTGTGGGCTGTATGTTCGATTTCCCACTAGCCAACATGTCAGTACGGCGGTAGAAGAACGGGATGATGAGAGGGATGCAGACTTCGATCTATGCAAATGAAACGCGCTTCTTTTTTGGCACGTCCTTGGCCGAAGAAGGATCACGTTCATTATCTTGATGGCTTTTGTTGCGGATGGCGGTCGTGTTTTTGGTTTCTAGTTTCCGCTGCTGTGCCTTTTCCTTTTTGGATTGTGATCTTTGTGCGACTAGCAAGGCTTTGGTTTCTTTCTAGAGAGTGAATTCAGCGACATTCAACGTGTTTTGTACATTGTACGCACGAGCTTGGATTTGGAAGACGTGGTTTTCTTTTTCCGCGTTTCCTGGGACTGCGCAGCCTAGATCAGTGGACACACAAGAAACAGCGGGAGAACGAAACATTGAGCACCGTCGTCATTAGATGCGATCATGACAAAAAGTTGAATACCTGTGCTGTTTTCCGGGTCCTCTCCACCTTGCTATGTGACTTCTCTTCCAGTGAATCTGCTATAGAGGCGGCTAACTCAATTGCTTCCTAACGTTCCCGAACAAATTACAACACAAAATTAGCCGATGCAATGAATCAAAAACAAATAGCAATGCACTTTCTGGTCCAAGAAATGACTAGGTTTTCTCCTTTGTTTGATGTGAGAGGGTGGTTCTGGTAGTCGGGAGGCTGACATAGTGCTTGATCGTGAGCGGTAAAGTCAAAGCTCGAATGAATTGTGGGTCTCTGTCTGTCTCTGTGGACACGCAAGAGGGGTCTGATAATGATTTGGGCGTTGTTTGGGCGGCGGAGCTTTCGTCAAAAATTGCCATGTGGTAGCCATGTGCGTGACAATCATGTGACGTCCAGCGAAAATCTGAAACTCCAAATCTCAAGTGACAAGTCTGCAGTGTTTTGTTTGACAATCCTACGTACGCAGTAACCCCTCCAGCTACATCCAATACCACCGGATCGAACAGAGGTACCTGTCGCGGAGCGCCCAATGTGTTCTGCATCATCTTGACACTGTTACATTGGGCCGTCAAACTCAGTTCCGTTCGACAGCAACCGTTACAATTCCCGATCTACTAGCAGGCTGAGGCAGCAGTCACCAGGGCCTTTGATATTCCACTCCCCGGATTATCTTCAGGGCTTACATTGGGATTATGACCCGAATGACGTATAGCACAAACAAAAATGAAGCGGCGTCATTCAGAGTGGTGTCAAGACTCACGCTATCAAATGAAACCGTAAATCTCAAGTACCTGATATCCCTGATCGCCCTTATAAAAGCCATCTAACACCACTGCATAGGGTGAAGAACATTTCATTTTGATTGAGATAGATGGACTTGTTATGGTATCCCCGCGTCAATCAACTCCAGGTCTCGGGATCCCATGAAGGCATCCTTCCTATGCAACCGATCGCATGTCAATTAGTTTGCCATACCTGTTTTTTCTTTTTTGGATATCCATATCATGATACCTTCCAGATATAAAGTATGGCCTCTCCGTTCATTAGTTCTCCATCTTCCATCTCCATTTCGAACTTCCCTCACAGTGCCCTCTTCACCCTTGTAAATCACCCTCGATATGTGTCGCTATCGCCAGTGAGTCCAAAGGATCCCTCCACCTATGGTGCAATCCAGCTGACAGAAAGTTTTTTAGAGTCCGTAATGTCTTCTTGAGATGTGGCCATGCCTACACTCAGGTGAGTAATTGCGCCCACACAGATAGGCCGTCTCTAATTGACCCTCAACCTCGCAGCCGGATGAACACGTAGGTTCTACACATTGGCACCGATTCCAATTCTGAGATATTTGCTTCCTTCAAGATTTCTTGCGACAAGAGAAACTGCAAGTTCAGCCCTTGGCACCCACGGGACTGCGTCCCACCCAGGTGCACCGCGACATGTGCCCAATAGTGCGTTGTATTCATTCACTCTAAGACGGACAATGCTCATGATTTTTCCGTTCCTTCTTCCTGATTTTCTACGCCGCCTTTATCTGTCTCTACACCTCACTTTGTTGATCTTCCAACTTCTTCTAGTCGCGGATATCCTGAGCAGTACTGTACGTACTTACATCTCTTTCGATAATGACATTCATACTCACCTTACCGCTTTCTTCCAATTTTAGCTCCCAATATCGATAAATATTGCCCCTCCTGCTTGCAGTACGGCGCGCAGAGATAGACGCTGATATCCCGCATAGAAGATCCCTTCACCATAGAGTTGTGTATGCATGTTCTGTAAATTATCCGTCCTCTAGAGGCGCCCCATGTAGATGAATACTAAGTACACGCTTCCGCGTTGTGCGTCGCCCTGATTTACTCTTGTGACATCGCGGGGACGCTCCATTGGACGAGGCACCAGGTTGTTGTCAACAGTTTCTAATGGAGAAACAAGAGTCTANNGTCTAGGTGGTCCACCGTCAGTCAGTGATCATTGCCAAGTGTACCCGCACTTCTACAAACAAGTCAAATGAAAGTATGTTTGGAGATATTGCAAGAAATGCAACCGCTTGACATTATTGTGTACACCGCGTGTCAGGACATCCCTACTTACATACCCCTCTGGTGGCGGAAACCCTGCATTGGTTGCGACGATCGGCTCTGTCGTACCGAGAACGCATCCGCTGGGACTATGCTTGACTGTTCAACGTTTCGTCAAGGGTTGACAAGAGTGCCACATAAGTACTACAACTTCTAGTCCCAGAGAAAAAGATTTTCTTGTTTTCTTTCTGTGGGGCGGGTACAATCCACAAAGTGTGAGCGACGGCGACTTTGGTCAGGGATTCCTTCGTGAGAATGAACATGTCATTCCGAAGACCAAAGTCACATCGGCATATGATAAGTCTTGTCAGAAGCGAGAGGAAGCCGTGGTGCTAGCACAGCGGCAGTTGTGGATTTTGACAGACAAGAAGTCAAAACGGACCTCGTGAAATGTTTAGACGGCTAGAAGAATATCCAGAAGTCTGGATTGTGAGACGGTGAGAGCTTGCCGTAAAGATAACACATATTCCTGGAGTCACGGCCATCGTTTATGTAGAGGAGGAGACTTGGGAGAAATCGGGAACTATAATGGCTTCCGTGCGATCCTTGGGTGTGGGTCCAGTCGCATGCACGGTGACCAAAGGAGCCTGAGTAGAAAATGCTGGGAACACCTATCGCTGAAACTCAAAACGAACATCGCGTTAGTCAAACGGCCGCCAGGTAAAGAGTATATCATGTTACGCACCCGGTGAAAGACGTCGATTGACCACTGCGTAGGTCCCACAAAGCTGCAGTAAGAGTCTTAACCAGCTGTAAGTAAGTCGTTGCACCCACGCCGCCACCCATAGGCTCGGTTATGGCTACCCTGGCAGAAACTTAACGTTAGGAAGGAACACATTGATGGATCGTCAGCTAGTTGTGGAGTAAATCTTATTAACTTCTATCATGTGGTTGAGACACTACTCAGTAGCCGCACATTCCTATCGATCCTGGTCCTGGGGTGGAAGTGCCTATGCGCGACATCGAGTGTAACCAGGAGCGAAGTCCAGATTGTGATTATTGTCCCATGACTATCGAGACGGTGAGGCAGCCAGCGGTACGAGTGAGCCCCAAAAGTTGTTTGCCAGTTCTTTGAAACAGCAGACTCAAATGAGGCGCAACACGCAGCCAGGACGTACTTCTAAGTGCCTCAATATTAACGATGAAGAGACTGAACAGTTTCCGCCAAGTCACTGCCACGACCCCTGACAAGACTGACCGGCGGAGAATTAATTTCGGCGGCTTATGCCGAACGTGGTACGCGGTCCGAAATCCGACGGATTCATCTTTGCACTGATACCGCCAGGGTCTCACCCTGCTCCAAGTCACGCTATTCTGTGGCTATTCTCCGCTCCCATGGTCCAGCCTACGGAAAGAGATCCTCTGATTCCTCAGGAACAGCCCGGAAACCTCACCACTGAAGCCAATGGCAAGACCAGCAAGCACCGACCTGGACCTTTGGATATCTCTCGTTCTGCGCGGTATGGGATTTTGGCTGGAGTGTGGACAGCTACCTTCATATCTGTGCGTTTACTGTCACCTCTTGAATTCAAATGTGCTGATAGACCACTTGGATTCCTAGTCTTTGAATCGTATGCCCTGGTCGCGTGCCTGACGTACATTTGCTGATCTGTTTTCCTCCCAGTAACATTAGTTCCTACGAGTGAGTCTGATGGATCTTTACTTGCTGTACCGATGTTGAATGAGATGAACGCAGTGATTCCATCTATCTCATCTGATTTCAATAAATCTAACCAAGCAAGTTGGCTTGGGACATCGTGCGTCATCTATTTTTCCCAATTGTACGACGCAACCATACGAGCTTGACCATTCTGCGAATAGATATTTACTTGCCACATGCACATTTACTCCGTTGTACGGTCGCCTTTGTAACGTTATGGGTCGCAGAGGTGCCAATCAAGTCGCCATTTTATTTGCAGGCTTGGGAACACTGGCGTGTGGGCTCTCGGGGAACATGGAGATGCTCATAGCAGCTAGATTCGTATGGTTGCCTTTCATTTTGCTGCCAGCTACTGACCCATTGTTTCCAGATCTCTGGTATTGGTGGAGGAGGGATATTCACGACATCGACGTCAGTGGCGGTTTTGTGTTTGGGATAGTTGTACATCTAACTCTCCACAGGATCGTTGTGAGCGACATGTACTCGCTGCGCGTGGGTACGCTCTCTGCTTGACATATATCGGCCGACTCATCTCTGTGCAGTCTAGAGGTCTCACTCAAGGCGTTGCGAGCGTATTTAACGGCGTGAGTCTGGTGCTTTGAATCCCGTATTCGCATGTTGACACTACCCAAGCTCGGAATGGGACTCGGCGGTCCTCTTGGAGGTCTTATCACCGACTGGTGCGTCCACCAATTGCCCCCTTGGTCTTGTCCACTAAATCGGAGTTGGACAGGCTGGGCTGGCGATGGGCTTTCCTGATCCAGATACCTGGCTTCGTGCTGGCGTTCGTATTGACGTCGTACAATCTTACTTACGTTACGCCTGTGCGTATGGCTCCTTGTCAACTATACGCTAGCCTAATGTGTACCTCTTCTCCAAGGGTAAAGGGAAGAGTCATATAGATGTGTTGAAGCGAATAGATTATGGAGGGAGCATTACCCTTCTTATATCAGTAAGTTGTTTCCTAGCATTACCAGAAGTATTTTCTTCTAATATGCTTCCGTGTACCTAGGTTGGGTCCTGTCTGTTCTTCCTTAGCACTCGGTATAACGAGAGCCTTCCGGTATATCTCTCAGTCTTCCCAACTCCCGATACTTCGTGCTCATCTTTATCTTTCTGCGCAGTGGTCCCATCCGGCAGTAATCGCCCCTCTCGTCCTCTCCGTCGTTTTCCTCATTCTCTTCATCGTTATCGAGATCTTTTTTGCCCCGGAGCCCGTCCTGGCCCCATTTCTCCTGAAGCAAAGGATCCCCGTCCTTGTGGGGACGTCCAACTTCCTAGTCGCGATGTGTAATTTCTCGGTCACGTATTTCTACCCGATGTGGTTCCAGACTGTCATGCTCACCAACGCGTCGACCGCAGGTGAGTAAATGCTTGTGACTTGAATCTCCACACATTGTCAGTGTTGACGTTGTGGGATCGAATGTAGGACTGCATCTTCTGCCAAACAGCGTATCAATGTCCACCGGGTCTTTGTTTGCGGGCTGGATGATGCACCGCACGGGGAAGTATAAGAGAATCAACCTTATATTCGGGGCATTCCCCTTTGTCGCTGCGGTGATGATATCGCGGCTGACGGAGGATTCTGGGCCGATTCAGTCGTGGTTGAGCATTGTAAGTGCCACTGTTACAATCATCCAACCTCGTTCAACGTGTAACGGTGTGCTTTGGGCTGCTTCAGATTCCACTTGGGTTCGGAAATGCTGTGGTGCTGCAGACTATGCTCAGTAAGTAGACTGGTTGTCTCGTATGCGTTTCCATGCTTATCTCCAATGTCCTCGCTCAGTCGCATTGCTCGCCCATCTGCCCGGTACGTAAAGAATGGCTTTACTTCCGTTTGCATCCCGGTCTTGAACTAACTTAATTCAATGCTCAGAATCGCACATGGCCGTTGGCACTGGCTTTGGCCAGTTATTCCGCGGAGTAGGTCAGTCGACGCTTACCCTTTTAATCCTGGTCTTCCTCATGTCTCATCTTCGCACACGCGTGGTCAGGTCAAGTGGGCGGTGTGGCGATCTCATCTGCTATCTTTCAATCGAGGTTGGAGACTGAGCTTAGGAAGCGGATACATACTCCCGATGCGGAACAGGTCCGTTTTCTCTTCGTGTATATGTACGGTTCTTTCGACTCATGGACGCTCGCTTTTCTCGACACTTGCCAGCTGATCACGAAGATTCGACAATCGGCCCGACTCGTAGGGCAGTTACCCCCAGACATCCAACGCGTAGCGAGAGATTCCTACGCAATCAGTTTGAAGACCGTTTTTGTGTTCTCAGCATGCTCGACGCTGCTTGCGTATCTCGTTCGACTGCCTGTGCGTGTCTTTGACTATATCCCTATTGGCTCTGTGATTGTGATACGTACTTACTGGATATCCACGATGCCGTTCACAGATCCCCGAGAAGGACCTTGACAGTCGCCCACGGACACACCATCCACCTCATTCACATCCTGCGACGACCTCAACGACGTCTGGATCCGGACCTGGACTTCCGCCTTTCTCGCACTCTCCCCCGGCTCTAAGCCAAGGTGCCGAATCCACCGTGGTGGCCACTCCAGTGACTGACTCGGCGGTGGAAAGTGAAGAGGAGAGTGATGATGAGGCGCGGGACGGGGTCATCGATATAACACACCGAATCAAACATTCGCGACGATTGTCGACATTCGAGTCGACGGATAGTGTTATGGACTATGAGAGCGATACTGTAGGTGGGTCTGCTAGAGTTCGACAGTCTTACTCCAGTGTTGGTAGTCACGCGTGAGGATGGACGTAGTTGATACTTATATGGGATATTGATTATTGGATAGCATATTAACGACGTTTCCACTACGAAATTAGTGCGAACGGCGTACACATCCGAGAGCAAGGGACCCTGTAAGTCAGTCGGGATCTATCAGTTGTATGGGGATCCATGAACCGTGGCCACTCATATTCAACACAGCGAAGATGTGGCAGCTCACAAGCGAGATAACTTCCACCTTCCGGTATAGCACCCATGTCTCCATGGCAACCCACATCTCCATCTGTCTTGCATATCCGCGAGACCAAATCTGCCGACGTCGACGCTGAGCTGCAGAATTCGCGAAAGGAATTTGGAAGTGCAAAGACCTCAATTCCTACTAGAAAACTAGATACGTCTGTTATACAAAAGTGCGTCCATATCGAGATCGCCAATGATTATAATACAGTCTCATGGAGAATGTCCAGACCTAGACCAGCTATGATAATCTTCAATTTCCTTCTGCAACTGTTTCACTAGCAGACCGATGTCCAAATAGTTTTCCTCGTCCACGCCCATCATCTCCATGCCCCGACTTGATTATGCAAGAGATGTCGAAAGCACAGTTATTTCCTGGATTATTTGCGGGAAATTGTCTTTCAGACAATTGAGGTAATGTTCCTGCATCCGCAGAGAGTTGGGAAGGAGCGAGAGGAGGTGGTGTGAACCGCCTACGAGCAAACGCCATTGGGTCAATTATTCGAAGTATGAACGACGTGATGACTCAACATACATGTATGGCAAGGCAGAGGTGCCTGCCGCTGAGACGAGAATGAGCGTGGCCGAAAGAGCAGCATTTAACCGCATTTTTTCTTTTGAAGGAATTCAGAAAGAAACACGAAGGAACGACGGGGCTGCAGCGAGAGACCTCGCAAGAAAGCAAGCAGATCGCCCTAAGATATTGCCAGTGAAGGATATGAGCATGATGTTATGGCACTTAGGGCAGATAACATACTCACCAAACCGGAGGGCTTAGAAACGTGGAGGGAAACGAAAGACGGGAGGTGTTTTGGCTATTTCCCCGCCAAATGTCTTTAAGAACCATTTCGTGACGGACAAATTTAGAAACCATCCCCGTGGTACTGTCACCAAGAAGAGGAAAGGATCGCAATAGATATCTTAGAATGGTTCGACAAAAATACTGCCTTAGAGACCAGTGCTTCGACAAAGGCCGCCATTTAAGCGGAGCTCTCACTCGTACTGAGCCATGTCGGGGTGGCAGGCAGACGTTTCCGTAGGCAGTCCGGCACCTGGCATATACGCGCTTTGGATCACCCGGCAGGTATTGTATGCGTCACTCGGCCCTTCAGGGAAAGAATTTCAATTCACAGTAGCGTGAGGCCGGCGAGGCACTCTGAGAGTAAAGGCGCAAGGAAGGTTAATCATGTGTTCAGATCGCATGGGCAACGTGGCTCCTCCTTCGCGTTCTGGAAGTGCAACGAAGCGATCCACAATTAAAGAAGGTCAGGTGTCAAAGGTGTATCCCGCGCCGGATCCGAGGTTCATGAATAAAGAGTCGGGTTAGGTCGGGTTGCCAGGTGTACAAGTTGACAGTAATGATTGACTCGGACGAGGAAAAACATGCAGATTGTCTGAGGGAGATCCCATTATAGTGAAGACCTACCGCTAGTGTGGATAGGATATGTACTAGTAGAAGCGTCTCAGCGTGGGCAGCGTGAGGTTGGCGTGAGGTGGCAGCACCGGCCAACGTCATACTGACAGGCAATCGCAAGCCAGATAGATCTAGATAGATAGCTCGTGATAAGATTCCAGTGGTGAAATCTTCCCTCTCCAACGGATGAAGAACGCACACGTCGAGGGCGTCATAAAAGGAACAAGAGACGATATCTAGCGCTTCCAGATTCGTCGAGGATCAGGTACTAAGGTGGGAATCTCCACCGGCACCACTTGCGGCATGGTCGACGGTCACGGTCAGCCACCTGCTCAAAATTCTTAATTTCTCTCCACCTCCATAACCTATCCTATTTAACACCGTTCTATCAAGATCGCCCTCAACTCTTCCAAATATCTCGCCATCGTATAAGATGCACGGATCCGTCTCAACTGGTTCTGTCCCTCGCTACTTGAAACCGAGACTCAACGCTGGGCTACCTATCGGCGCAAACAAACATGGAGCACACCACAACCTGAAAAGCCCCCTTCGCCACACCCTAGACGAGCTCCAAAACATCATCGCGCAGATGCTCGCCGACCCCGATATGTCTCAAGACACTGTCTTCAGATTCTGCGCCCCGCTTTTCAGCTTTGTGTCCTTGCTTCTCGCAGCAGTCGTTTTGACTCAGAACAAGGACATGCAGGCGTGGGTTGCTGACGCATCAAACAACAAATGGAGGCTGGGGACAGCTTTTGTGGGGCTGGCTTCAGGCGTTTTGGTTGCACTCGTGCTTCTTCGATTCACCATATGGGTCGTGGCGACTGGTGTCCGGATGTTCGCGGAGGGGAATTGGAGGAATAGGAAGAGGGATACACCCGGGCTCTTCGAACTCGTCAGTAACGGGGGGCTGTTCATGTAAAGTTGCCGGAATCTACCGCCCGGGTGAATGTCAAATCGATTCTATGTGTGACCCTATATCGATGTTTTCAACAACCATGCATTTGAGCGGAGGAGATCACCTAGACAGAATGATCATTCCTGGTGCGAGCTACAGCACCAGCCCGCAGTGTGCCAGGTGAGAACAGGTACACGGATCTATGGTTACATTCACTTGTTCCATCGATGCCAAATCTCGTGATTCTGGTTCGACTGCTAAATCCAGACTCTTGAGATCGAACGGTGACGTTCTGATGTTGTAGACCTCCAGCAGTCGACGAAGCATGCTATGCTACTGAAGCTTGGCTGAAGCTCTCTATGCTGTCGTCCGTGGATATATCAGCTAAAGAACACCACCTGAACGGCTAATCCATCCCTAGTCCGGTGTATAAGCACACAACCTGATTGAAAGTAACCATGCGCAAAAGCATACCTCAAAGGTGCCGATGATGCCTCTGTCGATGTCAAGACGCTACTATCTGCCCCTCCCAAGGCGTTTCTTGACAGGTGCAGTGCCACATTACCGTCCGTGTTCACGAACTGCTTGGTCGTTCGCGATTCGGTCGTGGGCTCTCCGAACGACACTGGGAGTTCATCCAGAGGGATGGGATGCTCATCGCAACGTTGAACCACTGCCGTAGCCGAATATCCGTACTCCAGAGCCTTCTCAGCACCGCCCCAAACGTGCGAGGAGTTCTTCTCCAACCAGATACCAACCAGCCCGATAGCCTCCTCATTCGACAACAGGTCCCACAGTGCTTCGGAACCCATGATCAGGAAATCCCCAGGCTGTATCGATGTCGTCGTGATCTCCGGGTCTACTGTGAAGTACGGCGGAGTCAACACGTCGTCTGGGGGTGCATTCACCACAGTCGGGTACTGTTGGTGCAGTGCAGCCGTGGTTTTCCGACTCCATTTGAAGGGCATATCTCCAAAGCAGCGAGTACTACGGCGGCCGAAGACGCGTCCGTTCTCGATGAGGGATTCCCCGGGGTGGCGCGCAGCTAACGACGCGGCCTCGTGAGGATTCTGGGCGTCCTGATCGATGGAAAGGGCATGTACCTCGTACACGGTCTTCCCTCCTGCAGCTTTGGTGCGACGCCCGAGAACTGCGCGCGCGGTTCCTAGTGAAGCGACACGAAGGAGTCGAGTATGTGCATCGTAGATGGACATAAGGACGTGGGCGCCCGATTCAACGCCCGGGCGCCAAGGCTCCGTTTGGTTGGGACCCGCGTGCCCCGCTATCAACCTTTCCTGTGTGCGGAACACGTGCCTGAGGGCATAGTCGTATGTGGCTGGAGTCAATTGTGTACCCCAGATGGAGCCAAAGCGTTCGTTAGAGAGATTGTTGTGGTGATAATCCTGATGCGTTTCAAATTTGTCCAGATAAGTTAGGACCATCTTGGGTAAGTATTCCGCGAGGTATGCAGCGAGAGCTGGTCCAGGGTGTGCGCTATACTGAGTGAATACGTTCCGATCCCAGCGGCGCCCCGGGTCGACCCAGTTCTCGTTCAGGTAAAAGTGATGCAGACGAGGTATATCGCTTTTTGGAACGAGACTGCATTATCAGTACCGAGTAGAAGTAAAGTTGCATGCAAGGGACACGTACCTTCGCTGAGCGATCAAAAAACTATACAGTGCTATGCCGCTTTCCTTTCGGCGACTGGCTTCACCCTTAATCATGACCAGGTTCCGCCATAGCCCAGAATCCTGGGGGCTGTCCGCGTATATCGTTTGGAATTTGAGTCCCAGGAGATGGTCAAGCACATATCGGCCTCTGCTAGACGGATACTGCGGGCAAGCAGGGTCACTCAGAGCGTGTGTGCAATAGCTGAGACCAGAGACACCAAGTATGACACCAGCTGCGCGTGAAAGAGCGTTTGGTGGCGATGTGAAACGGTGGTAGAACTTGGGCATCCGCTGAAGAGAATGGCGCTAAAAAGCTGTTGAGTTTTACTCATATCGATTGGAAACTTGAAAGGCATTGGCATACCTCCTTTCCATGCAATTGACTCGAAATTTCTCCAGTCTCGTCGCCCGAACGTCGCCAGTAAAAAGAAGGAAATAGAGTGCAAGAGAGAGGATAGAGTGCCGCGGCAAAAGACGCGCACGCAAAGGC
>CEMG01176643.1:3699-26240 GCA_001179705.1 Baeospora myosura
GACTAAGAGTTTGCTTTCATCCCCTTCCTAAAGCAACTCACCGGTGTCAATAACATAAACATCGACGCCGGCTCCCGCAGAATCGTCATATGTGTATGTGTAGGCTACACTCGACGTGTCCTGAGAGGCCAACTTGGCAGTCTGGCTCAATCGCGCAATGCCCCATGGAGCATCAGTTCTGTGAAATGGTTGTCAGGAAAGATTCGAAAAGCTGAACTTGAAGGAAGGCATACTGCGTGACCGATGCGAATATCGACGCGAAACCGTCTTCCGCGATGGACTCAATATCACTGTTGCTACGAAGCGCGTTCAGTTCAGCACCATCGAACTTGCCTGTGACTGGACTTCAGGCATTTGTCACGATACAAAAAAGAACCTTGGACACATACCGGCGAAACCGTTGACAGCCGCGTCCCACTCGTGCGTCACGGACTCTCCGAGGTCAGATATCACGGAAGCCCTATCGACGCCGGACTTCAAAGTTACGATGTAACTTCCGGTATTGACCTTGCCACTGTACTTCTGTACGGTATGAAGGCCTATGGGAGCGCCAAACACGGAGGTGGTGAGGAGGAGGATAAGAGAAGCCGAAACTGAGGTAGAGAAACGCATCGTTGACAAGATTGATGAAGATGACTTGAAGCGGATTCAGGTGGGCACAGTGATGAAACTGTGAGGGATATCAGCTCGGACTGTCGACTCTTATACACTTACACTTGCCAGCAGTCGCTGCCTTCGCGAAGATAAGAAGAACCATGTCCCTAACTATGGCAATGAGCATGTGGAAGGAGTTTAGAACATGGTCCTGCAGAAGCAGGCTTCTGAGTCTTCGCGATACAGGCTCATACACCAGAGAAACGCCGAGTATTGGCTCGCAATTGTTGGAAGAAAATCGACATTTGCCGGCGGTGGAACAATACAGATCTCTCGGCTCTTCGAGAAAGAAGCGGCGGACACAGTCTTCATGCCAGTTGTAAAAGGTTTTAGGAAGCGCACACAATGCAGTCTGCCTGACACCGGCTTCCCAATTTGTGGACAAAACAGCGATAGGAAAGGATCAATGAATCATGACCACAAAGAAGCGGAAATAAGTGGGTCGTAGTCATCATGACAGAGGAGACGCATGAGACACCATAACCTATAGTCAGTGGGATAAAATAGTCACTTATGGGTTTCCCGAACTTTCTGATCGATCGGAGAGATACTTCGCTCCTCAGAAACTGTCGAGCAGCGACTTCGAGGAACGTCATTCTCCCTGATCAAATCGTCTCGCGGTCGAGTAGTAACGTCCAGATACAGCATTACAGGGCCAGGAAGTCGAACGCCGGTGTGGGGGACTCGGATGCTGACGGACGGGTCAGAGCTCAACAACTTTGTGCTCTGGATTAGAACCTGCAGGAGAGGAACTAGGAGAAGCCGTTAATCAGCTGCTGTTGCTTTTGGAAGAGAGGCTCTTAATAAGTATGCTCACTTCTACTTGACTTCTACTTCAATTCGAGTTGATTTTGGACCGACATCAGCCGGGCTTTGCTGCCGATCGTTTCATGATCCATCCGCAGGTTCTGATAAGGAAAACCATAACCTTGTTAGGATTAGAACAAGGTAAACTCGGAGACCAGCCTGAGCCTGCACTATGCGTTCCGTGGGCCTGCAGCGGTGGCTGCGGTGCGGAGAGGAGAAGCGAGGTCAGTTATACGTGTGCCTCAGCCCGTTGTCGACGTCTGGTCAGCTGCACCGGATAAAGTGAGCAGGCCAACGACATTAGCGGTCAAACGAGCATAGCAGATAAGGTGGATAGCGCCGAAGGAGAAAACCACAAAGCTCGATCTCGATCAGCCGCCAAGGAAACACTATTTGTCATCTTTTCGGTGTTTCATTTTGTTTACTGACGGCCTCACACTGCTCGCTCCTTCAAGCTTGTCCACTGACACCCATAGTGACCCACTCCATCGAGTCCCTTTCCTTCACATCGCGTTTGAGGAGGTTCGAGGGGGATGGCTCATGGGCTTTACCACCCAATCAGAATCCATCAACCTCAATTGTCATCAAATCGCTCCTCCGACTCCCGAGGCATTTCAAAATTTAAGTTTCACCTGAGCTTAAGTATTCCGCTGCAAAAGCCAAGGGAGGCTTGTTGAAGAGAAATATGGCAGGCAAGTAGGTAGGTATACTACTGGTGTGCAATAATACAGGTCGTAGACCAAATTCAAGGAAATGAAACCTGAGACGTCGACGGTGACTCGGAGTCGATTCTTGCAATATTTGAAACGTCAAGCCTGAGTTGGAAGTACAGGTACTTTAGTAACACGAACTAGTCAGTTCAAGGAAGTTTATCTCTTCCGGACGCCTGGAAAGGGAGGATCAGAAACTACAGACGAGAATGCAGAATCTATCTCGTATCGCTAGGCCTGCCACTTGTTATTGAAATCACAACCGTTGGTGTCAACGGGGCAGGTTTCCAGTTCGGTAACGTGAGTCAATCCTCGGAGTCAAGCAAATCAAATTTCGTTTAAGGTTCATGATAGGACATCACTATATTGTAATTTGTACAACCCTACCCACTGGCAGGAAGAGCGAATACTTAGTCCAGGAGGACGATTTAAGCGTTGTGGGCAAGATCGTTAAGAGTGCTGGAAGGAACACCGCTGATGACACTCTTTAGACTGAGAGTCTTGAGCAGGGTGCTGATAGTAGCCGGGCTGGAGTTGCCGCGGATGCTAATGAGGTAGGCGATGAGCCCAGCGACATGGGGAGTGGCCTATTTGAGGGTCAGAAAAAATCGTATCGCGACATGATAACTATACATACCATGGAAGTTCCGGAGATGGTGTTGGTGGCGGTGGTGCTGCCGATCCAAGTGCTGGTGATAGATGTGCCGGGAGCCAAGATGTCAACGACGGAGCCGTAGTTGGAGTACGAGGCAAGGCTGCAAGGATTATGGATTCAGAGACAAGACATGTACATGGTCAACAAGCGACTTACGCGTCACCGATGGTGGTGGCGCCAACGGTGTTAGCAGAGGGAGCGCGAGCAGGGCTGGTGGAGCCAGCATCGGTGGCAGAGTTTCCTGCGGCAACCTATGAGATCAAAGTATACTTATCAGTACTAACACATGAAGCAGGAATGTACGAGTCGACTCACTGTGACGTGAACACCTCCGGCAGTGAGCTGTACAACGTATGTGTCAATGCCAACAACGGGAATAGAGACAATACTGGCTTACTGCTGCAACTGCGTTATCTACAGCAGTGGAGGCACTTCCTCCGAGACTGAGAGTAGCGATCGAGGGTCTTCCGGATGCTTGAGCAGAAGTCAAGGCGTAGTTGAGGCCAGAAATGACGTCAGCGTTTGTGCCGGAGCTGGAGAGCGAGCAGTAGTATAGTCAGTTGTCCGAAAGAACTTGGCTGTTAAATTATTACATACCCGGCGTCGCTCAAAACCTTGACGGCGATGAGGTTGGCAGCCTGTATACATGTTCAGCACCTGTCTTCAGCCGGTATGATTAGACTTGCTGACCTTAGCAACACCGTAGCGAGTACCAGCAGCAGTGCCCGAAACGTGAGTTCCGTGGCCATTTCCGTCCGCGTTCTTTGGGGACGATCAGATGAGCACCCGAGAACGACTGGGGATCAAACTTACAGCATAGCCACCGAAAGTGGCACCCCACCTGATGTCTGCGTGAGCGTCGTGTTTGTTGGTCGAATCGGAATGGATAGCTTACTTGGCACGACCACCGAAGTCGCTGTGAGCGGTGTAAATCCCTGTATAATCAAATATTGATACCAGGATTCCGGTGCAGTCTCTAAACTTGAAGACTGACCAGTGTCAATGACATAGATGTCCACTCCGGAGCCAGCTGTGGCATCATATGTGTAGGTGAAGGCCACGCTTGAAGTGTCCTGAGATGACAGCTTGGTACTCGAGCTCAATCGTGCAATACCCCACGGTGCGTTGGTCCTGAGTACTGACGTCAAAAAACCGCCTCGACAGCGGGGGAAAAGACATACTGGGTAGTGAAACTATTGACGATACCATCCTCAGCAATGGACTCGACTTCATCATGAGCACGGAGAGCGCTGAGAGCTGCTTCGTCGAATTTACCTGCAAAGGGAACCCGTCAGCTCTGACATTCTCATTGCGCGGAAAACAAACTGATATTGACCAGCAAAACCGTTCAAGGCAGCGCCCCATTCGTGAGTCACGGCACCAGGAGCGTTAATGTCATGGACTACAGAGGTCCTGTTGACTCCTGACTTCAAGGTGACAATATAGCTCCCGGCCTTGACCTTGCCATTGTACTTCTCTACGGTGCGCAGAGGGTTTGGCGCGCCAAACACGGAGGTCGCGAGCAGGAGGAGGGAGACTGAAACCGAAGTCGAGAAAAGCATGGTTGGCGAGAGCGGTGAAGTCTACTTGAAGTGGATTCAACTGGGCACAGTGCAGGAACTGTAAGGAATATTGACTCGATATTCGCACTTTTATATTCCTTCGCGTCCTTTGCCAAGAGTGAATGAAGCATTGGTCGCTATCGGTGGCATGTGGAGATTCGACGGGAGGGCCTTGAAGAAGCAGTGTTCGTACGCAATACTAGACCAGGATGAGCATCCCATTATTTTGTGTAGACTTCTTGTTTGATCTGGTCATACAAACCTGGACTCACTACATCGACGACGTCCATCCATGTGGCATGTGTTCGTTCTGTGTTCCGTTAAGCGAAATCCGTTTGTCAGAAAACAACGAGCACCAGAATGAAAGGCATCATAACGCAAGATGTCGTACAGCTGGCAACATATTCGAACTCTCATCACTGCGTGGTTGGAAGATACCAAGACTTTTGAGCGGCCTCTGGTGCGAGACAGTCGCTGCTGATAAGAGAACTGCCTCCGGACAGGGACTGGTCGAGTTCTTACAACTTGGTACATATTGATATCAATGATATGCCGGCAGCAGAACCATTTCGGCGTCGCTCCCCTCCTTGACTTGTATAATCCAGTAAGATAAACTATCACAGCGAGTTCGAGTCGATTGAGGCGAGCGAGGTGGTGTCCAAGGTATCGACGCCTTTCAAAGGATTGCACAGGTAACATAGCCGTGCGCGCCTCCAATGCCAAGATGTCGACAGATTCGGAAGGATTATGACATTCCATCTAGAACGGTAGTACCTCACCCGAAAAATCGCAGTATTGTATTACGGGGAGGCAATCATCGCGGCAACGAGTTGTCCGGAGCAGGGCCCGACCGGAAGAAGATCTAGTAGTGAGGTTCAACGTCCAATATCAGTCGTGAGCGCTATACAGTTGGGTGTTTAACTGGGGTTGAACACATCAGTGAGCCGCATGGGGAGGCCGAAAGGAAGGGAGAGAATAAGGGTCGCAGCTTTGTTTATACTGATCACGCTCCGATCGCGCGACATGCTGTAATCGCCGATAGAAGGTCTCGGAGGCACCGAATGGTTGTTGTAGTGTTCTTCGTAACATCAGGCAAAATTAAGATGCTAGCTAGTCATAAGTACATGTGCGAGTGTCACTGTCAATCAAGGATGAGTGGAGATCTTCCATGAGCAGAATCAGTTTCTCCTCACGCGCATAGTGCTACAATTGATGAGATAAGATCCAGGAACTCTTGGGGAGTGTTAACGACCGCCAGCCAAATCGTTCTTAGCTTGTTGAACCTCCAACCGCTCCAGCACTGCTTTGTGCAGACTCGAGTTGGTGTGCTTGGCTTTGATGACCCCGCTGGTAGCAGGTGGTCCTGGGCCTCCAGAAGATGGATTACCAGAGGCAAGATTTTGAGCGTTTTGGTCTTTCGAAGTCGTACGTGAAAGGTGCGGAGCGACGATAACGGGTGTAGATCGAGGAGGAGGAGGCCACTAGGACACTCTGTGAGCTGAGCAAGCGAAAATAAAGATCAAATCAAGACTTACGCCTCGGTTTGGCTGGTTGAAGTGCAGCGCAGCCCATGGAGGGTAATCCTTTTCAAGACGTATGATATGGTCTTCCAGCAATTTGAGTCGCTCAAGTAGACTTCTAGGAGGCGATGGTACTTTGAAAAATGGAGATATGAACATTCGGACTCGACATGAGCGATAGATTTACCGTATCGGACAGCGAGATGGGTCTCAACGTTTACTAAACGCTCGTCCAGTCCAGAATGTCGATCAGACGTTAGGTCAGCCTCATACTCCGGCCGTTCAGCTTTCACATCCGGTTCTGTCTTCGCAGTTTGGGCTTTCTGTTTTCCCTTGATACTGGAAGACGAAGCGTCGTTTCCTATTGTACCACTTTCTCGTTGGATCTTCATTGTTCGGCGGAGGGGTCCATCCTCATTCTTGGCAATGTCATATTTCATCTGGACGTCGCGGTCTAAAGTCTTGGCGTCCGTTCGAGCGCAGGTCGACACATCGTCTGCCCATGGAGACTCAGAGGCATTATTGAGACGTCTGCGCTTTTCGGCAATGGAATGCAAAAACTCGGCGCGATTTGAAGCATCATTTCGAGCGCGGCTTTGAGCCAAGAATGAAGAAATTGACTTGTTTATCTGTACAAACAGAGTTTAGCAAGCGTAGGATCAGTGAAGAGTTCATGGCACTCGCCGATGTCTGCGTGCGCGCTTCTGCACCGGCCGCAAACTGAAAAGAGTCAAGTGTTCGTTCCTCGAACGAACGACGAGGGGGATCGTCCGTCTTAGAGGTCCCACTGTTCACGGCCTCTGTGTTATTATCATGATTACGCAATGCCTATCTCGTTTCTGTAAGGATGTTGTCAATGTTCCTAGTGGCACGCGCCGCATACCTGAATGTTCTTGACCAGATCGTCGAGTGCATCGGGAACTTTGAGGCGTTCCCACTCCGAGTTCATTACCAGAAGATCCATTTCAAACCCTGATGAAGCCTGCGAGAGACCTAGACGCGTAAAAAACGTCTTCATCGCCTCGTCCCAATGCGTATGAAACTCGGGAGGCGGTGGTGAACTTGGAGGAGACGGTGATTTGGGCTTCGTGATGACAGGCTTTTGATCTACATTTTTGAAGGAGGAGTAGCTCCCTTGGACCTGGTAAGGCGCCTGGTATCCTTGAATATATGGCTGGGTGTATGAATATCCTTGCTGATACGACCCTGTATTCTGGGCGGAATATGGATAGGTGGCAGCGTTCCATCCAGTACTCCATGAGGTTTTAGTGTAGTCGTAGTAAGACTGCCCCCCTATCGCACTAGCTCCAGAAGCTGGTAATGCAGTTGAAGCTGCGCTGTAGGGTGTAGTTGCAGTGGATTGTGGCGGGGGTGCTCCAGAGCTATTACTAGGTGCGCTAGGATGTTCATTCGAGGCAAAACTGGGACCATGGATGTGCGAGTTACTTGGTTGTGGGGCAGAGGATTGAGAGGGCCCCGCAGCTGGTTCCGAAAGTTCAAAACTCATGGAAGTCGCGAGTCAAGGAGATATATTGGTTGGCCATGTTATGTAGATCGAAACTCCGTCCGAGTCATCTTTCACTTTGCTCTTTAACTCTCTTCTAGTTCCATCTTATTCTACGATGTCTACGAGACGAGATAGACGCAAAAGCGACGAGTTACGACCGTTAACAGTAAATTTCGACGGCCTAGCAAAAGTGGATGGTTCTGCGCGTTTTGGATTCGGTGTGTCCTTTGAACGCTTCTGACGAGGATTTTCAGCTCATTTCTTCGAAAGGGGAGTTTCCCCAGGTGCTTGCTAGCATCTCCGGGCCCATTGAAGTACGACTAGCTGTCGAAAACGCATCCCGTGCTACTCTCGAAGTGACAGTCCGACCGCTTTCCAATGTTCCCGCAACGGAATCCAGATCTCTTGCCGCCACCATCGCGTCAACTCTCCTGCCCTCACTCCTCCTCGCTCAAAATCCCCGCACACTCGTACAAATCGTCATACAGACTCTTATCCCACCGAACCCCCGTGCAAAATGGCACGATGGTATAACTGCGAGTATGATCAACGCGAGTACACTGGCCCTCATGAACGCTGGTTCAGTCGCCATGAAGGGGATAGTATGTGCTGTCTGCGTTGGCAGATCTTCGCCCCCGACCGGGTCTCCAGTATATATCGTCGACCCAAGTGATGATGAACTGCTCTCTCTCAATGGTTCTGGATGTTTCGCATTCTTGTATGCCGATGGTGTTGTCGGCGACGAATCCCCCTCGCCAGCTTCAGTCTGTGTATGGGCGAACTGGCGCTCTCCGGCTCAAAGTGGATTCAATGAGAAAGAGGTGGTGGAAACAAAAGAATTGGCCAGAAGGGCATCTCGAGATGTATGGTCGAGGATGAAGGAATGTGTACGAGAAATGGAGAACCCTATGGACAAGGGACTTAGCGGGATCCAGCTTCAAGTTCGAGATCTTGCGATGGATGTGGAGAGTGATTTAAAGGAGGACGAAGATGCAAAAATGGAGATCTAAAATTTCCGTGAGTTGCCTACCATGACATACACGGCTCGCCTTTTTTCTCATACCGATCACCTCTGCATTCAAGTTCTCTCAAACGATGTGCTGCTGAGCGCCGCAATATCCTTATCAAAGAACACATCGCAGATTATGCTTTGTGGCCAGCGAAGGGCACTACGCCAGGTTCCAAGGTCATATTTCTATATGTCTATCAAAAGGACAAATGCGAGCCTTGCACCGCCGTCTACGCATAACTCCTGCTCAGAATCTGGTTGGTGGCAGATTTCCAGATGGCCAGCTTTCCGGGTTGGAGTTTCTTGGACTGGGAGCAAATTTGCATGGTGGTAGTGCGGACCGGGACACGCATTGAAACCCATCGATACAATATATCCCTCACAAGTAGTGGAAGTACTGTAGTGGAATGCAGTTTGTATTACTATCTATAGCTTTAGCATTGACCCCTCTGTAAGGAGTATGTCAGTTATGGTGTCCACTGTCCTGGCAAGTGTCCACTGTGTACCAAGACCATAGCCATTTGTCCAAAGTACCGTGACCGCGTCCCGCTTGACTCGCAACCACCATCCACCCTTCTCACAGAATGGTGAAAAAGACGAAGGATGATGTGCCTAATCCCAACAGCGTGTCGAACAGAGATATAATCCAACGTCTCAGTTTCCTATACCAAGCTAGCGTTTATCTCAACAGCATACCAGTGACCTCTCCAACTCAGCCGCCTCCCGATGCAGAGGCTGGACCCTCGACTTCCGTTGTCTCCACATCAACATCTCACGCCCGTCCTAGAAAGAGGAAGAGATCATTTAGGAAGGAAACGACCCAGAATCTGTCGAAATGTTATGTCGACTCTATGAAT
The DNA here is from genome assembly GCA_001179705.1 of Baeospora myosura. Taxonomy (NCBI): domain Eukaryota; kingdom Fungi; phylum Basidiomycota; class Agaricomycetes; order Agaricales; genus Baeospora; species Baeospora myosura. The sequence goes on from CEMG01176643.1 coordinate 12,981, forward strand.
GTGGTCGGAAAGAAGACTACCGTCAAAATGTCAGATTCTTGTTCGATCTGTTATCCATCCTCCTCTCACAACCATTCAGGGATCCTGGTATCAAGCGTACTATCTGCCAAGGATGTAGTGACATACTTATCCCAGGGTCTACCACGACTGTGAGGGTAAAAAGTCAATCCCAGTTACATCCAGGATACGAATTTTCTTTGCTGATTTGTATCGATTGTAGAATCCTCGTCCCATGGTCATGTCATGACTTATACGTGTATTGGTTGTGGCACATCTCGTCGTATTCCAGCACCTCCAAGAGGTACCGCTGAAGCGCCAGCAGATGTATTGTCGCAAACCTCGCGTGGCTCTGATATCGACATGCATCTGGCCCAAATTTCGAGCGTAGGAGACTCGGACCCTGGCAAGTCCTCTGGCGTCCGTAGACGTAAAAAGAACAAAGGACCACCTCCACGTATACCTCCATTGTTCGCGCGAGATGCGGGTCATGTTGTCTATTGTGGCAACGAGAAATTGTCGGGGGACGATCCTGAGTCGGGAAACGGTGCCTACATCATCTAGCATGGCTGTTGAAGATAATCATCCTCCCCGTGTTGTCCTCCACATATGAAGCGTGGCAGGCTTATTCGCTATTTACAAACAGTACAATGGTGTCTACTTAAGGTACATATCATCATGGCTTGTTGATACCGATTATGGGGCTCAACCAGCTCTCGTAGTCGGCCTCGTTCTTGGGGTTGCCAGTCACCTTCAACGCCCTGAAGAGTACGCGGTACTGCCCATTCTGGATGGGAGTGCCGTCGGCGAACGTCCCATCAACGACGAATACGTTGTATGCGTTATCTTCATCATCCTGCAAAGAAGAAAAGAGGTTAGAAAAGAGTGGATGGAGGGGAGGAGAGTGATCCACGCACTGAGTTTCTTGGGACATAGTCAGATTCAGCCAAAAGGCCAAGGGTCTTGACTTGACCGAAGGTGCCGCCGTTGGTGTTCTTGGGCCACCACCAGGAGAACCAAGTTCGCTTGGCAATCTTCGACTTGATGGTAGTGTCCAATTTCAAGTTTTTGTCGACAAGATCGACTTGGATTTTTGGGGAACCGAATGCGAGACTAGAAGGAACGATGAGAAAAACAACATCGAAGGGGGACAGGAAGATCGTCTTACCGGTAGAGAAGCGCAGGAACATCGTCGCCTTGCAGAGTGTAATTAGTAGGCTCGTATTGCGGTTCGCCTGCTGAATCAAGAATAACGGGAAGAGGAATGCCAAAGTAATAGTCAGAGCTATCGACGACGACCTTGTCCTTAATCGAAGCAGCGAGACCAAGGTATGTGACCTTGACGCTCTCGGTAGGGCTGGAGATAACGATGAAGCCGGAATAGACTGGGAGTGTCAAACGGTCAACACCAGTGGGAGCCTTGAACGTAGCAGCAACGACTGCAGTCCTTCCGGCAGCAACTGTGACTTTGCTAGTGCTGAATTTGACTGTAGCAGCAGCGCTGGTCAACGGCACCGGCCCGACAGAAGCAAAGATCGAGCCCTACGTGTTATTTTGTGTTATGGACACGTTTCAAATGAATAGGAAAAATGACCATACCTCCTCAATGGAAACTGCGGTACCAGCAGCCTGGTGGCTGAGCTGATAAGTAACAGATTTCTTGCCAGTATTCTTGATAGAGAACGTTTGGCTGGGAAAGCGGTGTTAGCGTGCATTAGGACCACCAAGTTGTGTGAGCTTACAAAGATTGGAAGTGAGCGGTATCATTCAGGGTCAGCTGTCCGGGAGAGACGATAGTGGTCGTATGGATGGCACGGTCGACCTGGATGAGACCAGCACCTTGTTGGGACACAGTCTGGGGGAGATCACCCTCGGTGGCCGATGAAGGGACAACAGAGGCTGTCGTCTGGAACAGGGTTCTGATAGACCGTGCTACGTCGGCGCTTCTGCCCTTAGCATGAAGGACCAGAGCGGCAGAGCCGGCGACGAAGGGTGTAGCCATGGAGGTTCCTGACTCGAGGGCGAAACCACCGAGCTTGACGGGGATGGTGGAAAGAATGTTGCCTCCGGGAGCGGCAACCGCTGGTTTGAAGTACATGTCGAAAGTAGGTCCGTAAGTGGAGAAAGAGCTGACAAGGCCTCCGTGAGCATCAGGAAGATCGTACGAGCCGCCTTCTTGAGGGAAGTTCAACTTGATGGCTGCGTTTGCGGCGAACTGGCCAACGAGCTATGGACGCGACCGAAATTAAGAACCGAATAGTCAAAATATGTAGGGACTCCACGTACGAATTTTCCATCTTCGGCAGAGATAAGAGCGGCTGTGTATTCACCGACACCGATACCGCCAAATGAACCAGTATCCGAGCTGTGAGAACAGTCAGATCAGTATGTCTTATATTACCTAGAAGACCATTGACGCACTTGTAGATCAAGATCGTCTTTGCACCCTTGGCGGCAACATTGTTCAGTTTCTCAACCTGTCAAAGCATGAGTAAGATTATGCCAGAATGTGTGGGGTGGCCGAACTTACGAATGTACAAGTACCTCGGTGGACAATGACAATGTAGTCAGAGAGATCGGGTGTGCTGTCGGGGAGGGGTTCACAGGCATCATTTGTCTTGGTGGTGTCCGTGGAGGTAGCATAGATAGGATGGTCGCCAGTGACCTTGAAGGGGAGAGCAGTGAGGTATACCTGATTCGAGAATACGGTCATGAACGCGTCGAGAAGTGGGCAGTGGGATAGAAAAACGCACAATAGGATCGTGAGTGACACCAACAACGTTCGCAGTTTGGACAGGAATAATTGTGCTGCGACAAGAAGTCAGGCAATGGAGGCAACCGATTTGTCGTAAAAGACATACTTGTCGATGCTGGCAACAGAGATAGCATCGATCCCATTACCAGGGCTGGAACTGTACCAGGAACCGAGATCACCATCTACAAATTTATGAGACAAGTTCTCGTACATGCTTAAATCCAAAGAGACTCACCGTTGCCGGCGGCAATCGTCACGACTTTGCCTTTCGCTGCGATACGGCTCGCGACGACAGCTCCCATGCCTTCGGTCCAACCATCGACCCCACCCAATGACAATGTCAGGATGTCCATACCATCCTTGTACCCGCGAAGAAGCGCCTCCACGATGACTGCGATGAAATAAACGCATAAGGACGCGAAGCTCCCAGGAAGATCGAAGTTGCTTACCTTCATCAGTAGTAGAGCCCTCGCAGCCAAACACCCGATACGCAGCAATCGAAGCTTCGCTGGCAACACCGACAATTCCGAACTCGTTATCGGGGTTTGCGCCAATAATTCCTGCAACATGTGTTCCGTGACCTGCGCATCTATAACGAACATGTATTAGCGTACTCTACAGCAGAGCGGGGAGATTCGACGTACTGATCAAGTGGGTCGTCGTCTGGCACGGGGGTGTTTGATCCGGTGTAAGCGTCGCCAACGAAGTCGTAGCCGCCGATGATTTTGTTGCCAGGTCCATATTTGCCTCCCAAGACGGGGTGAGTGTAATCAATGCCTGTAGTAGAGGTGTAAGAATGTGTGTAATCTACTCGTATAGTTGCCGTATCTCACCAGTGTCGATGCTAAAGGAAGGACAAAGTTCGGTCAGTCAGACTTCCATTGAATGATGGACTGAAATGAGACTCACATTCCGATCTTGATGCCTTTACCAAAGTTTCCCTCGGCGTGTAGTTTGTCTACTCCGGTCATCTTGTGGGTCGAAAGGGTGTCCGAAGGAAGCCGGGAATCTTTGGGATCGCTGACTGTGTGGACATTGACAGGCCTAGAAGAGTTTGGTAAGGAAGAGCATTGAACTGCGAAACGAAACGACTTGCTTGGGAGCAGGGACTCTGACAACAGGACGGATGCTTTTCACACCGGGAATCGCAGTGATTTTGGCGATATCCTACGCAACAATTGTCAGCCGAAATGAAAAGAGCCCTTGATGGCCCGAAGAGAAGATCCTCACGTCGGATGTCTAGAAGAATGAGTTTTGAGACGTTATTCGGCACATATGTATATGTTTAATCTGACCTCGAGTTTCAGGGATGCGGCGACAATGATATCAGGCTGGTTGAACTCCGTCTTGACATTGAAACGGACACCACGCTTTCGCATGGCGCTGTAGAGTTCCTCATGGGCCTGCACACGACAAAGCTTAGTTTCATCATGACTCGAGGTAACGTACTGTGTGTAACTCACCGAGGACAATGAACGGCGTCCTGACAGACTCTTCAAGTCGTTGATCTCAACTATGTACTCATTGGGTACATATCTGTTCGATGCTGACTTCGAGACGCTGGAAATGGGAACGACCGCGAATACGGGAGAAGAAAGAGCGAGGGCGGCAATAACCCAGGCGGTGGAGAGAGAGAACTTCATGCTTGAAAAGATTGTAGAAATGGACTGAAAGTCCGAAGGAGTGTGGGTCGTCAAAGACAAGGACTAGCAAAAGTCTGAAGGGAAACGAGTTTGAGATCCATTGACTTTTATACTTCAGAAAGGGCCAGGGTCGGAGGGTCAGAGGCGGCATCAAGTGATGCTCAACGTGATAATTGACAGCACTTGTCTTGGTACCACGAGAGAGAGGCGCGTGAAAGCTCGTCCACGATAACAAGTCTGCAACAAGACGCAATCCTCCACAAATTGTTAGGCGTTGCTAGAGATGCTTCATTGCCCCTATTGGTAACGATCGTCCTTGATCCGGTGGTAGTCCGGTGACCACGCGTGCATTCGTCCGTTCCATCAGCTTCCATCATCATGCTCCATGCGCTTGTGAGCATGATACCGACAGATACCGACGATGGCGCGTAGCCGACATACGGAACTGTCTGATCAAAATTCAAATATGAGCACTGTGAGGCTTGAGCCGTGCTAGTGAGCACGCGAATGAGATTGAAAATCGCCGCCACGGAAACAAACTCTACACCCCTGCTCAGAGCAGATATGTAACAGTGTGTCATGATGATGTAGAGATCTGGGACTGTGCAGAAAGGCGTCCAGAAACTCATCCCACTCTTTCAAGTTCTGAACCAGCTGCCACTGTGACCGAGTCGCCAGCATGAGAATCGAGATGCTTGAAATTGATGCATGTGCGGACGTCAACCACCACACCTTCACTGTCAGGCCCCAAGTTCAGGGGATCGCGGCACATGCTTCTCATGTACATACATGAATATGAATCAGCCGAATCCGGGATCAGCCCCTTCATGACGCGTAATGGTACGAGAGATCGCGGACACATGAAGGGGGCCGGAAGCTTGAGCGAGGATTGCGACGAGACATAACAACATCCGCGGAATGGTCACCCACTGTCGTCTAGTTTCCAAGCATTCTCCTTAACAAGCTTCTCACGCTCCAGCAGGTACTTTCCTGACATGAAGTTCGGCTTGAATACACCATACTTCGAGTAATCTGCGCACTCACCTTCCTTGTACTTCTGCGAATAATCCGACGCTTTGTGGTAATACCAACCTATCCGGTCGTTGCACCCCAAGCAGAACACATCAGCGACGGTGTGTACTCCGGTGCTATCACAGTGCAAGCCTTCAGGGTTCCATGAGGCACGCATGACGATGGGCTGGCACTCACAGTAAGGGGCGGTCCTCCTTTCGTCCCAATTTAACGTTGACCGCAGAATACATCAAGCTAAGTAGTGGCAGCATTTCAGAGAAAAAGCAAGTTTCGGACTTGATAGAAGACATGCAAGCCTCTTCCATCTCTACCGGAAAACGATTTGCTGATGAGCTCGTCTTGAAGAGCCTGCCAATGAATCTTGAGAATTAGAGCACGCCGAGATAACGGGCGGGGCCACAGACAATGACGGCAGAGCATTTGGAACAAGAATAGACAGAATGGCCATCATACGTCTGAATTACTGAAGTTTTCGTATCTGAAGTCGGGGAGACCATCGTCGCACTGTCATGAATGAGACTCAGTGATACAGGTAGGTCGCCAAAAGGCACTGAGGCAGAGTCGCCTAAAGAGGGTATTCGACCACGTGGCGGTTCAATTATCTCTCGACGCCATGTACAACGACGAACTGCCACATGAAATTGTCGTCGCCATTCAGCAGATATTGGACCTTCAGCCTGAGGCTTCAGATGACCCATTTGATGGTCTTTTGACAGACTTCAAGCCTGGCGATATCCTAAATAGTTTCTTCCCCGATGGTGCGTGTCATTGCTCTTCTTCAGACGTGATGCCATGAAATGAACGCGAAAGCAACCTATTAGAAGCCTCTCTAGCACATATAGAAGCAGTGCAGACCCAGCTGTCGGACAATCAACGCGACCTGCAGCAAGAAATCAATGCCTTGCAAGCACAGCTCAAGAGGGATCAAGATCCTAATCGAATGCAGCTTATACAGGAGATGATATCTGTAAGGTCCACAATCTAGTCTCACGCAAGACGTGCCTTACATTGCTCCCCACACTGTAGGAACTGCTAGGGCAGATGTCTCGAATTCGCGAAAAGGCCACAGAATCAGAGGCGGTCGTTAGGAATATAACCAAAGACATACAAGTGCTCGACCTTGCGAAGAAAAATCTCATCCTGAGCATGACCACTCTCAAGCGGCTTCAAATGTTGGGTACGCCCCTCGTACCAGGTCCCATATCCTTTGCTAAAATCTCGGACCGACACGGACAGTGAACGCACTGACTCAATTAGAAGATCTGATCAAAGAGAAGAAGTATAGCGAAATAGCTCAGACGCTCTCGGTTTGTCCTCCCTTCCACTGCGTATACTTACCGCCTAATTCTCCTCCAGGCCGTCAAACAAATCTCCCTCGGCTTCAAGACCTACTTATCGGTACCCCGAATCGCTCAAGTCTGGAGACGTATTCAAGAGATGCAAGGAGATATAAGGAGCAGAATTGAGGCGGATTTCGATACCTTGTACGTCCAATGCAACATGTCTGAAAAGAAGGATGGTTACACATTTGACGACAGTTACCTCCAAGATCCATCCAAACCAGTGAAACTTGGGACAATCGCGGATGCTTGCCTAGTGGTCGACGTATTAGGTGCTGACGTTCGAGCGCAACTCGTAGACCGATATGTCGCGCTCGAGCTCAAGGAATACCGCCGGATCTTTCGCACCTCGGACGAAGCAGGACAATTGGATAACATATCGCGACGCTTCGCCTGGTTTCGCCGGTGTCTGCAAACCCATGAAGTTGAACAGGGCCGCGTGTTTCCCGTAGAATGGAGGGTCGGTTGGCATTTGCTGGCTAAGTTTGTGGAAATCACGCGGTTCGTCAGACTTTCCTCGCCGCTTTTTTTTTACTGACCGTCTGTCTCATAGGGATGATATAGCGACATTACTTATGAAAGCCGGACCATCTCTCACTGTCAAGTCTCTGTTGGATAATTTGCAGATCACCACCGAATTCGAAACATCGATGGTTAAAAAGTGGGCGACATCCGTGAGTTATAACACGATGCTGAAATCCTGATCAAATCCTAATGATCTGTCCCAAGCTCCAAGAAATGCTTTCAGTCGCATCTTCTGCGCCCTCTGGCTCCCAGAAAACAATATCCTCCGCGTTCGAGCCCCACATGGGTGTCTTCATAGATGCTCAAGATAAGTTCGTCACCAAGCACTTTGTCAAGGGAACGCTAGCTAATAGTTAGTACAGGGCGCTCTCCGATATGCTTGCCCCGCATAGGAAATCCAAAGCCGCAAAGTCACAGCCACGCGCGTCATTGGAGACCAGATCGGCAACACCAGGCCCCGAGGACAACGACTCTTCATCTCCACCAGTGGTCGTTCTGCCATCTTCAACGGAATTGTTCTACTTCTATGGTCAGAGCCTGGAGCACTGTGCTAAGCTCTCAACTGGAAAGCCATTGTTCGATCTATGTAACTTGCACAAGAAATGGTTGAGGATATATGCGGGTAGGTATCGGTTTGCAATCGCCGTCGTTGGTCGCTGAAAGAGCTTCGTGTTCATTTCTGATATCTAACAGAAGACGTCCTGATAGCTAATCTCAAACGGTGAGCTTTCTTGGCCGCATCAGTAGCCCCCGACTCATATCAATTTTTCTCTTCCTACAGACCAACAACACAATCGTCACGCAAGTCAATGGATTCACGCTTTGATGTCAATGATTTGCAGCAAGCTTCGCTGATGATCAACACGGCCGATTACTGCCAGACGACGGCGCTTGAGGTTCGAAACACAGAACCAGAACCGCTACTAAGTAACTCATGTCCGCGTCTCTATTTTGCAGCTGGAGGAAAAGATTCGTGAGAAAGTTGACGACGAATTTAAGGAGAAGATCACTTTGCAAGCTGAGCGCGATACCTTCGTAGGGTCAGTCATAATACATCTATCTACTTTGACTATTGATTGGGTAACTCGCTTTGCCACAGTGTTATCTCGTCAGGAATCAATGTCCTACTACGAGAACTAGACGCCACATGTGACCCTGCTTTCTTGACGATGTCGAGAACCTCTTGGACCAGCTTGGACCAAGTCAGCGGTCATTCACCATACGCCGCGGACCTGGTTCAAGTCGCCGAGCAAGTGATCGAGACAATCAAGCCACTTGTGGAACAGAAGAAGTACTTGAGGAATCTTTTCGATAAGGCCTGCAGGTGAGATATCGAGACCTTCCACAAAGACGAGTCACTAATAATATCGGTCGTCAGCCTTATTTTAGCCAAGTTCACGAACTCTCTCGTGAAAAGCCGGCCACTTAAGGAAATCGGTGCGGAGCAGGTCAGTACCGAAGATTTGCAGTACTTCGGACCATTTCAAATGATCGGTGCTTCTAACAGCTCCTCATCGACCTGCAAACAGTCAAATCTTTCTTATTGAAGATGCCAGGGGATTCACTTGTGACTACGACGTGCGACAAGCTACCTCCTCAACTTATATCATGCTGACTCAGTGACTGACCGTTGTAGCTATACGCGTGGGCTCAGCAAGAGCACTGCTCGTTTGGAATCCTTGCTGAAGGTCATCTTCACACCTGACGTGCGTAACTTGGGCTTCATCTAGGACTTGCAACTCACCCTAGATACCCAGGATCCCCCCGAAGGTTTCATTCTCAACTACACGCTGCTCATCGGGGACGCGTCTTTCTCCAACTTCCAGAAGGTTGTCGCCTTGGTTATTTTAGACCCGTTGCTGACCCTTCTATAAATAGATTTTAGACTTGAAGGGGACTCCCAAAGCTGAACAAAACGCCCTTCTTGACTCATTCCTGACGATCACAAGCACAAAAGAGGACCTTGACACCACATCATTCTTGACTTCTCTCGACATGGACCCCCCGACTCTCGGTCATGGAGGGAACCTGATAAGCCCCGGACCAGGCGGTGAAGTACCGATGGGTATCTTCTCAGGCATATCGTCTCCTCCAATTAGCGGACCGCCGACGGGGTCGAGTGGTAATCCCGATCGAATTGGCGGAGACCAGAGACGCGAAGTGTTTTCCGACTTCAAAAGATTTGTTAGTTTCGGGTTGAGAAGAGACTCGCAAGCGCCGTCCGCGTGAAAGATGGTACAAATACGACTTCTCCAGTATTATTGCTAATGCTATCTACTGTATCCCCACCCAACGTGATCTGCAAAGCAATAAAAAAGATGCTATAATATACATACACAGAGATGAGGGGTGAATGAGCGTGCAAAGCCTTGATGTCACGAATGTTTGAAACGGCGGCGTGAAAGTCATTGAGTAACATAAAGCGATAAATGAACCAAAGTCCCGAAGAAAGAACAAAATGGTCCGAAAGTTTCCAGAAAAAAGCATGCAAAATACCATCGTCAGTGATCATGAATCTCTCCGTCCTTGATTTGACCGTGTACCAGGATTGGGGTTGCGGGGAGTGGGGGTTACAGGCGTCATCAGCAAAGCACCGGAGTTGGTACGTATGTGGCTGAATGTAGCCGAAGAGGCGGTTGCTACACCAAGAACGCGCTGTACGACGTATGTAGGTGTTGACATCTCGCCGTCCTCGTTCTCAACAGAGGAGCTGGGAAGCGGTGGATGAGGTGGGAGATGCGAGAGGTGGCTGCTAGGACCAGAATCCGGGTCACCGGCATCGTCGGAATCACTATGTCTGAAGTTGAGATCGCCAATGGACACGGGAACACTTTCAGTAGGTGAGTCTACCAATCCGAGGTCTGCTGGGTGTGAACGGGCATCGGGCGGAGTGGGACTGCCTTGATCTGGTTGTAATGGTGGAGTGGACTTAGGAGGGGAAGGCTTATGGCCTTCTGGATGATGAGGGGATGCTGGAAGGGACACGGGGAATGGGAATGTATACGAAGGGGCAGTCGAAACGCGAGATCGGGATTCGCCCGATGAGTCAGTCTGTCCAGGCTCACTTGCCGGTGCTGTGGTACTACTCCATCGGGACTTGGGCTGTGGCTGGCGGGATATGGAAGATTCTCGGGTCCTCCGAGAAAATTCGGATGTGGTATCTGAATGCCCCATAGTTGATGCGTCCGAGTTTGCTCCGAAGTCGAGGAAAGAGGTAACAGGGCCAGAGTCCGAGTCAGTGGTCTCGGAAACCAACGGCTGCAGCGTCAAAGGGGTGAGACGAAACGCGGATTTGGGAATAGTAGGCAGAGGTTTCCGAGGACCCTCTGCGTACAGAGGCTCCTCTATAGCCTTTCCTTTGCCCTTGTCGGGCTTGGCTTCACCCTGCAAAGACTCAAGGTCTTCGAATCGCACATGCGATTGACCAGAGAGCCTCTCAGACTTGCGGCGTTGTCTCGAAGGGCCACTGAAATCCAACGTGAACGGGCTAGTGTCTCCCGCATACAGGTATGGGCGGTGGTCGTCCGAACGTACGTCTTCAGTCACAGGGCGATCCTGCTGATGTTCTGGAATGCGCTGCGAATCTTGCATTTGATACCCTGCCGTCAGTTGCTGGACAGATACGGGGAGAAAGTGGCGAGCTTCAGCTTCGCTGGTCCGAGGGCTCAGGCTTCTGATGGCAGCCTGATCAGTCGCTGGTCCAAGAACACTCGTCGTATCGTCGTAGTCACGGACGCTACCACGGTCCTCCCGGGGGGAAGGCATGTCCACCGAAAAGGTGGGGAAAGGAACATGTGATTGAGACTGTTCGTAGATACGGCTTGGTTCACGATTGAACGCATGACGCTCGTAATGGAGCTGCTCATGGTTGTCGACTGGGTTGTGCGAAGTGGGGGAAGAGGTAGAAGGCGGGGGGATGGATTCGGGGAACCCGCTCGAATTGTGCCGTGAGTGGGGAGCAGCGAAGGTTAGACGATCAGAGGCATTGATCGAGGGTGAGGTCAAGTACGAAAGTGAGGTGAAACCCGAGTGTGAGTCTTGCGGGGCCTGTGACATCTGGGATTGTCCACCATTAGAGTGCGAACCGGAACGTGAATGAGGTTGTATTGGCGGCAGATCAATCGTGAAACTAGGCGATGACGATCCTTTATGTTGCCTTCCTCCCCACTTTCCTTTGCCTTTCCCATTTCCATTAAACCAACGGGGCGAAGGAGTAAACCGAGATCGGGATGATCTCTCACTGCGAGATGGCTGGTCCTCGATATCGTCAACTTCAGATTTCTCCTTGAACGAGTCCGAGCGCCTAAACTCGATACCGAGGTCACCACGCGATGCATCGCCTTCCACTTGACGTTTCCAGAGCGCGAATCCCCTTCCGCTTCCTCTCCAACCTCCACCAGGCGTAGTGTAATTATCTCCCGAAGGCCCGATATCCAGAACGACTCCAGCCTCGCGTTCTTTTGCCCGGTTATCAAGAGCTTCATGTTGTTGACGTCGCCGCCTACGTGGACGATAGACAAAGAGGAAAAATAGGAGACCGGTGAGCAGAATGAAGGCAAGGATACCGGCTAGAGCCAGCGCTGCAATAGTACCCTTGGGATAGGGGACTACTGCCGCAGATACCGGGGATGGCCCAATAGACGTTGCGCTGGGCACAGTGGACGAGGTAGTGGATGGTGGTGGTGGAATTGAACTAGTAAGGTATGTTAATGTCCTTTCTAGAAGCGCGGAATCGCTTCCGCATTTGAACTCGAAAAGACATACTTTGGATTGCCAGATGATTCGGCGGTCGCACCACCAACAGGTAGGATCAAGGTAGAGCCATCTTCATTGGTTATCTCGAAACTGTGGACGGCCTCCGGATCTAGTCCACTTGCAAAATATAACGTAGTGTTGAAATTTGTGAACGAAGACTTGGCCGACAGATGGGTTGTGATACCATCCAGATTAACGGAATAATTCCCGCCGTCTGGAAGTGTCGTCCCTTGAATTAATAGAGTGGTACCTACGTTTATAGGTGAGGCCGAGTGAGAATGGCGAGACGACCGATAAGACCGTACCGATGAATAATGAGCGAGCCCTGTCTCCTAACGTATTGGATTGATGAAAAGAGCCCCCTGAACCGGCTTGAAATGTCCATTGACCAAGAAAGCTGATATCGTTGTCGTCGATGACTTGTTGAGTAAAATTCAATCTGACAGATGACAAACGAGGTCAGGGGATACATTGGGTCTGTTGATGGCTATATGAACTCACTTGTCGTCGGATGGGGGAGGGGTAATAAGTAGGGCTTTATCAAAGACGATAAGTGATTGAGGTGGATCAGTCGTGTTGTCGCTGATGTGGGCGGTCAAAGAGAGGGTATGATTTGTGTTCTGCAGACCAGTAATTGATGCTAGCAAACTGTTCGAAGAATCGGTCTTTCTTTGGAAGAGAACACCATCGAGTGTGACGGAGTACGCTGCCTGAGTAGCATTTCCATACAATTTGATGCCGGTGCCTGGTGAGTGAACTCTTGAGCCTCATTGCATCTTTGAATTCAACCCGGGAGACTCACCTTGCCATTGCACAGAAAACGAAGCATTATCACGAGAGGTAATGTGCATGCTAGTGCCATTGCCTGTCTCGCCCAGAGAAGTAGAGAAACCAGAAATATCATAGTACGGGTTCCAGCCCGCGTAAAGGTTTGGGGTGGAGAAAGTGTCGCCAAAGGGAAAGTAAGATACCGTCGGAGATGTATCGTCCACATTGAATTGGACGATATTTGCCATCTATTCATGGGATAGAGTTGGTATAAGGGTATCGCGTGAGATATAGCTATCTGACGGCCCGAGGAAGGAAGAAACCAGTTTCAGCCTGAGCACCTAGAAAAGAGGAGGATAATGAGAAGTTGGTGAGAGCAGGTAGTAAAGCTGCGGCTGGCTCGACATGCGCTCTGGCAGATGGTTGCAACCTAAACCGGGAGGAC
>CEMG01176643.1:29325-45613 GCA_001179705.1 Baeospora myosura
TGAGCACTTGAGCACCAATTCTTGTACCAGTACCCATCCTCAGCGTCCCGCAGCCAACAATACAGACTCGCGACACGATGAATCGATCCGCAACTACTGACAGCAGCCCAGAGGCCTCAGGTTCCTCTTATGCACCGAGCATGAAGAAACGACGACTACCTGGTGCCTGCGACATCTGCAAGCGGAAGAAAGGTGAGTAGTATTGTTGCCTCTTTCTCTTCAATGCTCATCTGCTCATCTACAGTTCGTTGTATGTGTTTCTATCTTAAAAAACAAAAGGCGCTGTATGAAATCATCCTGTTTGCCCAGGTGACAGTGGGCAGAGGTCCGGCAATCGGTGCACGAACTGTATTAATGGTGGATTCGAATGTACCCACGTTGAATTGAGCAAGGTATGTTCCCTGGTTTGTGACGAGAATACCTAGAATGATGAGAAATAGAGCTTGGGACCAGCTAAGGGGTATGTATATCGATCGAGCGTGTCTCCTCTTGGGCTGAAGAGATCGTCGACAGATACGTCGAGAATCTCGAGCAACGTCTGGAGAAAATGGAGAAGCTTCTGGCGAGGGTACGTTCGCACATCTTGCAACCTTCCCTGGTAATTGAATTAGTCTTTGCAGTTGGTCCCCAACGTTGATATAGACCATGAGCTCGAAGAGGAGCCAATCGTAAAATACGAAACACCGGACAGTCCCATACCGCGAAATGACGACGAGGATGCTATCGATCTGGCCGTCAAAATGCAGAAACTGGAACTTGCTCCTTCAGAAAGGCGCTACATTGGGAAGTCGAGGTGCGACGCTCTTTGCCATAGCCGCACGTTCCACATCACTGAAAGCTTCCCTGTCGGTGCAGCGGATTATATCTGGTACAGACGGCCATTTCCAAGCGTTATGATGAAGAAGGGCACAGGGTCTTGAAACCAAAGGGGGTGCACATTGAGTTCTCAGATCTCCGCCACGTCAGTGTCGTGCTTCTCGTATCAAACAATTTCCTCATGACCGGTTTCAACTTTGAACAGTATCAAATGCACAGGGTCCAGCGAAAAACACCCCAATACAGCTTTCCTCCCAACGATTTAATCTTGCCTTTGTTCGCCCTGTACTTTGAACACATCAACACATTTCTTCCTCTTCTGCATCGGCCAACGATGGCAAAAGGGGTTTTAGATGGGCTGCACCTGCAAGACCATATGTTTGGAGGGGTCGTGTTATTGGTCTGCGCACTTGGAGCTCGATTCTCCGACGACCCTCGAGTACTTCTCGACGGCGAAGATGTCCTCTCTGCAGGGTGGAAGTACTTCGACCAAGTAACGGTCATCAGGCCATACATGACGTTTAGAGCAAGTCTCTACGAAGTGCAGATGATTTCAGTAGGTCTCACACGCACTCCAAGATTGATGACATTTGATTAAACATTCAATCTAGCTCTCCGTTCTATACCAACAATCGACTGCCTTAGGGCAAGGAGTTTGGGCAGATGTCGGAGTTGCTTTGAGACTGGCGATTGACGTTGGTGCCCACCGGCGTCAGACACTGCAACGTCCGACTGCGGAAAATGAACTTTGGAAGCGAGCGTTTTGGTCCGTGCTCCTAGTGCTCTCCTACAGTTCTATCCTGATGGCCCGTAATAGGGTACTACTTGCTCTCGATCGTATGCTGGAGCTTAACAGGGGTCACCCTTGCACTGTTCACGATGAAGAGTAAGTTATTTTTCGCTTATCGTTAGCTGGCTCCTAAATTGTTTTCCAGCTATGATGTTGACTTCCCCCTGGAATGTGATGATGAATACTGGGACCTGTCTAATCCAGAAATGAGCTTCAAACAGCCACCCGGGAAACCGTCCGCCGTGGCGGCGTTTAACACTTTTCTGAAGCTCTTGGAAATAAGTTCCTATGCCTCACGCACCATTGTGAGTTTAGCCATCCTCCAAATGGGCAGAAGCTGAACCAAAGTGTCCCAGTATTCAATCAAAAAGGCCACAACCTTCCCCAGTCCTTTACCTCCAAAATCGGATCAGCAAACGATAGCAGAGTTGGACTCCGCCATGAATGAGTGGCTGAATGATATTCCAGAACATTGTTCGTCCTTACATTCTACGATTGCCCTGCTGGTCTCATGTTTATAATCTAGTGCGATGGGATCCCGATCGAGAGGATGGTTTATTCTTCCGACAATCTGCCTTCCTTTTCACCAGCTACTATCAGTTACAGGTGTACGTCCATCGGCCTTTCATACCCACCTCTCGCACTGCCTCGACATTGTCATTCCCCTCGTTGGTCATGTGTACCAGTGCTTCTCGTTCTTGTATTCGTATCGTCGAGGTCCAGATGCGGCGCACAAAAGGAATTTACGCGCCATTGCCACACATGCTACAATCCATCTTCAACTGTTGCGTTGTCCTTCTGGTGAACAGCTGGACCGGAAGACGGTCGGGGGTGTCACGTCCATGGCTCGAATTGGCGCAGGTCAAGGCCTGTCTCGAACTTCTTGATAACACGAAGACTAGGTGAGAGAAAGACTTGTAAATGACATGTTTGATGTATGAATGTCTAATATAATTCTGCACAGATGGGAATCATGTTCACATTTAAGGTTTGCCAACAGTTCAGCTCGTTCAAATATTGTTACTGATCATGCCGCGTGGTGACGATGTCGCAGTTGGATCCTCAACGAGTTTGTTGCAGCAGGGGTGCAATTCGATAAATGCGTGTCTCCACTGGAACGCAATGGTCACAAACGTCGACGAGATATCAACGATCACGACTCCGGTTATGATACTTCTCTTTCCCCAGAGAGTGACGTCGATATAGACCGGATTGACCAGGCGACTGTACACCAAACCCACATTGTCTCCGGCAGACCGATAGACCACAGTCAAACCAATTTACTGTCAGGGTACCAGAACGACACAGATCCGTTCTCTATCTATCGGCAATCCACTCTATACGACGTTCCTTCGTCTGATACCACCTTCAACCCAGCCCCGACGTCCAATGGTCTCTATGATCCTCATTCCACGAACGGAATCGATATAAATTTTGTCACCGGTGTACCAGTGAATGCGTTCTCCGAACAGTTCAGCGGATATAACAACGGCGTTTTCGGCACTGTGCCAGACAACGAAGCTGAGACTGCCGCCAACTTAGTGTCGTTGTTTTCGGAATTGCCAGCTATGGACAACGATACTATGAACATGTGGTCGAATGCACCCACGGGTTTCAAGTGAGTATCCTTTCCTAGCAATGGCCGTACTGTTTATAGGTCAACTCATCATCTTCTGCTCTAGTTTGGATGATTGGGGGGCATATCTTGAAGGCGTGACCCAGATGTCGCATGTCCAGAGGAATGGGACGGAGCAGTAAAACTCGTCCGTCCTTGCAAATTACTCATTCCGTTTGTGTCATATGCTTTCGTCGTTGCATCCTTACAATTATTTTCGGATGACCCATGTATCAATAGAATTAGTGTAATTGTAATACCTCTCTGTTTACTATAGATGGTTGACAGATACAGATACAGATACAATATACAAACCCCTCCTCAGGTCAATACCCCTCCATCGAGAAAGACAAGCTAATATGAAGAAGCGACGGGCTTGCCTTGGCGTCGTTTCGCAGTTCAATGCCCTCTCTTTTTACTGGTAAGTTCCGTTTGTCTTTGGTCATCCACGCCGATGCTCGATGTCGACCAACTCAGAACATACTTGATGTCATCGTCCTGATAATAATATCTCCAATAATCGTTGTGCACTCTCTGACTGCTATAACATCGACATCACGATTCACCGGACAGGCGCTGGTGTGCCTCCTTCGACCTCTTCGTGTGCTTTTCACACACCAACCAGACCCCTTAACGACTTCAGCCGGACATCAACGTCTTGGCCATGGAAAGACATGTCCTCCACTGCTATATCGTCTCTCATATGCGTTTCTGTCGTAGTGCCCGAGAGAGGCACTATACCCTCTGCTTGTGCAAATTTGTACAAGGTCTGGGCCGGGGACGCCCCTAGAGTTTTCGCCAAAGCCAGAAGGTCAGGATGGGCAAGGAGTGACGGAGATCCCGTCAAAGTCCAAAAGGACCTGTGGATAGCAACTTTAGCCGTTCTAAGAACTTCAGGCAATGACTCCACGCAACTGATATAAGATGTCGTTTTCTTTGCAATACTTGACCACGTCCTTGTCCCAGTGATTTTTCTCGTACCAGCGATTTTGGACAACTTGCACTTTTCTTTCGCTTCCCAATGCTTCGAGAACGCTCACGTCGTAGGTATTGCTGACTCCAATCATTCGTACCTTGCCTGAATCCTGGAGTGCCATCAGGGTTCGCCAAGCCTCGAGCGTGAGTTCTAGGGTGCGCAAAGGAGAGTGCAAGATATAACTATCGAGATAGGTCGTGCGCAAGTTGGACAAAGACTTCAGGAACGAGCTTTGAATTTGCCGAGTGACCGAATCAGCAGGATCATAAGGCAATGGCTTCGTCTGATCTTGGCCGCCAATCGAGGTATATCTGGACCCATGGAGATCGTTAATTGAAGTAAGATAACGAGATCCCGGGGAGGTACCGACTTGGTCTGTAGAAACAGGTCCTCGCGCTTTATACTGTGAATTTCTTGAAGGGTATGAAGCGCCTCCCCAACAAGATCTTCTCTAGTACGCAAAGTATAATTTATTATATTAATGGATTAGTAGCGAACAAATTTAGAACGGATTGCGTACTGGTAGTGTTTCGGCTGACAAGCTGGTACCATCGTGTTCAACGAGAATCGATGCCTAATAAAAGTGACTGTGTTCACCTGTGTCTATCGCTCTGAAACCTTGGAGGACTGCTTTCACTACGAGATCAGCAGTCCTTTCCTGTTTCCTGTCAATGACATGGTTCCTAGTCAGACTCTTCCGAAACGATGTGTCTATGCTTGCAAAAAAAAATGTACCAAGCAGTACCATATATGATCCTCGGAATGGCGACTGGCATGAGGAAGGAATCGCTGCTCCTGCGTGGTGTGAGTCTCTGTGAGAAGAGGAGGGACCGTCGTCAGTGCCAAGGACGAAGCCGTGCGATCCAATCCATCGTAAATAACTCCTTTGGGAAATCCATTTTCTGGCCACTGTAGCGACTACTTACTTCCGATATAAATTTCGCATTTCCCGGCCATACATACAATCAAATGACCCGGATCACAGACTTTGGGAGAAAAAGGACTTACCTTGAAGCTGGTCTTGCATCCCAAGCGGAACCACTGCCTGAGGCGTCGACAGGACATAGCGAAATCACAGATCCCCCTGGAGCTTCCGCGGCAGCAGTGGACACCGTCAACGATGAGGCGACTGCACCCTCAAAGAAAAAGCGCAAGAGAACCAAAAAGGCCAAAAAGGACGGACAGGACACAGTAGCTGGAACTGTGCCAGCGGAGGGCGTAGCAAAAGAGGGCGATACGATAGCTGGCGAGGGTGATGGACCTACACATGCAGGGGAAGATCTGGTCGCCAATGCAACAAAGGAGGGAGACTCGGGCAAGACGGGGAAAGTGAAAAAGCAAAAGCAACCCAAAAGTGTGTCCCTTCCTTTCACAAGTAACCGTGATGTGATTTATCGTATTTGCTATCCAGAAAAGTCTGCGGCGGTTTCCAGTTCTGAATCGAGAAGACAGAGAAGAATAGCAGAAAAGAACTCTGATACGACATGTTTCGCATGTCGAGAGAAAGGCCACGCTGCTCGAGACTGCCCGAAGTCTCAGAACGCCGAAGGCAACAATTCAAAACTAAAGAGCACTGTGGGTATCTGCTACCGGTACGTCCCTCGCCATTATCGTGATATGCAGTACTTTTGATCTTGCGTAACTAGCTGCGGTTCCAGGCAACACACCCTATCACGCTGTAAAAAGCCGGTAGACAACATGAATCCACTTCCTTTCGCTTCCTGCTTCGTCTGCTCTACTAAAGGGCACTTGGCATCCGCTTGCCCCTCCAACAAAGCAAAAGGAGTCTATCCCAATGGAGGAAGCTGTAAGTTATGCGGGGATACTTCACATCTGGCAAAGGACTGTAACCTGAGGAAGAAAGGTAAGCGTATTTGGTCCATTTTCCGTCCAAATGTCATTGACAAGGACCTACCAACAGAAACCGTCGATGATTCTGTAGTCATGGGAGTTGGCCGAAACATTGGCGCAGACGAGGATGATTTCCATTCCTTTAAGAGAAGGAAAACGGAGGTGGATCAGGGCGAGAAGGAGGAGGAAAAGGTCAAACGGCTAATCGATATCAAAGCAGGGGTTCATTCTGGAGTTTTAAAGTCATTTGGGAAGTCTGTTGCTCCACCAAAAAAGGTTGTGTACTTCTAACTGTGTTCTTCGGGTTATCTGTCATGTTTTGAAATCCATGGAAATAAGGGCATCGAATTATACTGGTACACACTCGTAAGAGTCTAAGGTTGCATGTTAATCAAACAATACGAGTACGAAGCAACAACGAATGCGTGGAGCGCAAATCCATCGAGCAATTTTCGAGCGATGCACGAGGCATGCTATACTCCTTTATTCTATATCACCCCCGGGGCCTAGTCAGTGGTCATCCGCCATCTGGGTGAAGCCATTGAGATATGTGTCCCACTCATCTACACTGTGGCAGAAAACTCTGATTCAACCATCTTATGATATGATCTCGGAAAGACACTCACTCGAATCCCGACGGTGCTTTTGACCACATTTCCATGGTATTGATGTCCATAGCCAGGGGCTCGGTAAAGTGCCGCGTTGAAGTCGCAGCAGCACCTGAGGCAGAACAACCAGTACGCTGCCCACTGAATACTGTAGTGGCGTTGTTCCCTTGCAGGCCGTTGACGAGACCTAAAGGATAGGTCTCAATCTCACTGGCGGCCTCAGCGTGCCCGGCAGCGGACATAGAATATGTATCGTAGAGATCACTGGCCGTAGGTATTGAGGTAGAGGCATCTATGGCATCGGGAAGAGTGGCGAACGGGTCGTGTAGATTGAATTGTCGATATATAGAGAATGTGTCCGTTTCGTTCTCGTACTCCGGAAGGACGTTCATTGGACTGTGGTCTAAGGGTCTTTCCAGCAAGGAACTGTGGGCTTGTTGTGTGATCCCATGGTCGATTGAGTGTATACCTACTATGCTCTCAGGGAAAACAGAACTGTCATGATCCGAGAGAGAGGTATGATCGTCGACTTCTCTTCTGCGCTTGAGGTTGTTGGGAAACGAAACGAGGCCAGGATCGGAGGTAACAAATTGCTCTCCTGCTGAGACAAATTTGTTGAGGAACCACCTGCATCACCATCATCGTGGCATATCAATCATCGCAACATGGAAAAGTAATTGTTATAGCAAACCATAAATGCGAACATGACTTCCATCTATGCAGATGTTGAGAGATGACCATCAAGGACAACTAATGTAATATCTCACCTACTCTTCGCGTCTGCAAGAAGCTGGACGCAAACCTTGGCTAGCGCCAACTCCTTCCATGCATGCGACTGCCCCGACCGTATCCCGGTCCAGCTATTGAGCAGGAGAATAACAGCACAAGTGAAGAAGGATTGAGTCATATGTGGCAAGGGTGCGTATATTCCTTTGGTGCGCTGTCTGTGAATCTCAGCAAGGCGAATGCAGGAGCGAGAGGCCCTTGTACATATGGACAGCGAGGTGGACGACAAGGGCCCATCGCTGCCTGGTGCTGGTATGAAAGGTCGGTGCACATACACCTGGAGTTGATAGTAGCTGGCGTAAAGGAAGGCCGCTTGTTGGAAGAAGATATCATTTCCTTGACGGCCAGGGTCCCATCGCACTAGTGATATACATGAGATTTCTGGCACGCCAACA
Source organism: Baeospora myosura (assembly GCA_001179705.1). NCBI lineage: Eukaryota > Fungi > Basidiomycota > Agaricomycetes > Agaricales > Baeospora > Baeospora myosura. Next base: position 37,163 of record CEMG01176643.1, read on the forward strand.
CTGAAATAAGGACACGAACGATGGTCTGGAATGTTATTCATCCACTCATTCAGAGCGGAGTCCAACTCTGCTATCGTTTGCTGATCCGATTGTTGAGACAAAGCACTAGGAAAGGTTGTGGTCCTCTTGATAGAATACTGGGGACAGATTTATTAAAAAAAATAGTTGTTTTAGAGGTCGGAGGAGCTTACGATGGTGCGGGTAGCGTAAGCACTTATTTCCAGCAGTTTGAGGAAAGCATTGAACGCCGTCACGGTGGACATTTTTCCGCGTGGTTGTTTGAAGTTCTGGTCTGAATCGGACAATTCCCAGTATTCATCATCGCATTCCAGAGGGAACTCTACGTCGTAGCTGAGGAACACGTTGGAAGCTGGCTTGATAAAAAGATAATGTAACTTACTCTTCGTCGTGGACAGTGCAAGGGCGACCTCCGTGTGCCTCTAGCATACGATCAAGAGCAAGCAATACCCTATGTTGCGACATGCATGAGCGTGGATTAGCTGATGCGTAGTGCAAGGACAAACCAGAATGCTCGCTTCCAGAGCTCATCGTCCTCAGTCCGACGATCTGGCGTCTGACGGCGATGGGCGCCGACGTCGATCGCCATTCTCAAAGCAAGTCCAACTTCGGTCCAGGCACCTTGCGCCAAGCGGACGCTTTGTTCGTACATTATAGCAAGCTAATTCGGATGCCATTAACCATTAGATATCGCTAAGTGACGAACTACAGATGTGACCCACCGGATACATTTGTAATTCGTAGAGACTTGGTCTCATAGCCAGGGATGACCTGATTACCTGGACTTGTTGGAAGTATTTCCACCCAGCTGAGAGGGTATCTCCGTCCCTGAGGAGTACTCGAGGATCGTCGGAGAATCGAGCCCCAAGTGCGCAGACCAATAGCACAACTCCTCCACACATATGGTCTCTCAGATACAAGCCACTGTTGATACCGTTCACAAGGGTCGGCCGATGTAGAAGGGGCAGGAACACATTCACGTATTCGAAGTACAAATCGGCCAAAGATATGATCAGATCATGATCAGGAAAGTCATAAACAGGCAACTTAGGTTGTGCCCAGTGATCGTGGTACTGAAGAAAGCAAAGACATCCTTAATAATAAGAATAATCGTGATCCGGCGAAGAAAGCACTGACAGGAGGGAGCTTGTAAAACTCCATGTGATGTTTTTTCTTTGGAAACAGCGGGGAGTCTTGACCCCTGGAAAGTTCCGTCTGTATGAGATTATTGAGATACGCTCCACTGAAATTGAAGATAAGATGAGTGCTAGAACCACGGCGGGGCAAAGAGACTCGCACCTCGATTTTCCATAAAATCGCTTTTCAGCAGGAGCGAGGTCGAGTGTCTGCAATTTGATCGACAAATCGATAGCGTCTTGATCGTCATTCCGAGGTATGTGCTCATTCTGTTCTTCATATCGAGCCTCGTCCTCGTCCTCCTCTATTTCCTTAGTTATGTCCACGTTCGGGATTAACTTCGAGTGTTGATGTTAGATACAAGTCATGTAGTTAGTATGGAAGAACGCACCCTCGTCAGAAGCTTCTCCATTTTCTCAAGACGTTGCTCGAGGTTCTCCACATAGCTGTGATTCATTCATTTTGTCAGTTCACAAGGAGCTCTATATATCACTGATTGACGAACCCTTTAGCTGGTCCCAGGCTCTACATCTCATCAATACATGAATGTCCTTAGACAAGAGTAGAACATACCCTGGTCACTTCGAAGTGCGTGCATGCTAGTCCACCATCGATGCAATTCGTGCACCGATTCCCGGGCATTTGCCTGCTGTTACCTACACAGTATATGATACCACACATGCCTTTAGAGAACAGAGACACATACAACGAACTGTGGGTTGAGTATGGCGATGAGTATAGATTATACGAAGAGCGCAGAAACACGGACTTTTCCTCCTTTTACAATTGTCGCAAGCATTGGGTATCCGTCGTTTCTTCTGGCTCGGTGCGCTAGTTGAGGTTGAGCCAGAGGCATCTGGGCTACTGTCAGTTGCCGACGCGCTCATCGCGTCGTTCGTCGTCGTAATTGAGATTTCAAGGTGGTAGTAGCCACTAGACAGAGGCAGACAGAGCAATGGTCGTCACAGCGTCTAATCGAATAATGTCGTCTAGATTGGTGACTCGTTGAAGTGGTCAAGGCTCCGAACATTTCAATTTGGAGATCAGATTCAGAGTCTCGAGAATACTCCATGTGCGTGACTCGTTGGGACAAAACATAAAACATAGGTAACAGCGCATTCGCCTATGTATATATTTGAGAAGTACTCGACCGTGGTTTGAAGTAGGAATGCAGACGGCAATGAATGAGTCGGAGTATGTAGTCCGTGGCAGGTTTGCTCATCGTCAAATTTGAAACATGCATCGACTTGCACAAATCCACCACGCTCGACTGGAAAATCATCCTTCTTTCCTTACATCGGTTTGTCTGTGCACCGCCGAGTCCGCCTGGCCCTTGCCAAATTCCGAAGGATGCCCACATTGAGCTCAAGTTGCCTGGTGTAAATGGCCGAAACCTTGCTTGCCATTTTGCTCGTTACGTCCTCTGCCAAAGGATCGAGTTTAGTTTATCAATGGCCTCCGAAACCTGCTGCGTCTCCCAGACTCAGTCGAGCGTTGCCTGATGATGCACTATCCCCTTCCAACCTAGATAACCCATGGAGGGCCTCACATCTCTCGGACCCTCTCAACAAGCCCTTATCCGTCCACGTACAGGTTCCGGAAAGTGATCCTACTTACAGGTGGAAAAGGCCTGAGGATGCCTATCGCGACAGGTCGCTTTCCTTCAATGGATCCATGCCACCTTCCGGCAGGTCTTCTCCTGCGAAGGATGGACCATACGAAATTGAAAGCCGCCCAATCAAAGACGAATACGAACACGTCTTTGGATACTCGTCCGAATTTCTGGCCGGTATCCTGTGTCCACAACAATCCATGTGTCACCAGAAGTTCGAGCTTACGGTCGACGATCTTGCATTTCTGGGACATCCAGTGTGTGCCGAGGTAGATGGGGTGTGGAGGTTCAAACCGGAGAAGGTCAAACCTGGGGCGCGTGGCAGAGAGTCGAGGAACCGTCAATCATCGCAGAATAATAATGACGCGACGAGCTCTGAGAGCCCCGACAGAGCATCACAAACGGACAACAGTGCGAGCGCCTGGCTCCAAACCTTCCATTTCGTTCTTGTTCTCGACCTCCCCGACCCATCGTCGTCAGCTTCAGGCAACATATCGAAATATTTCGACGTGATCTATGAGCAAATTGCATTTCCTATCACTGCAGTGCTCTTCCAGCAGCAGGTGGTGTCCAACTTCGTCGAGGTTGAGTGCGATAATCTTGGCACTCTCAAAGATTCTTACATCTCGAGAGGTCCGTCTTTTTTCTATCATAATGCTCTGTGGCACGGATGGCTCAACCTTCCACCGTAGGGGAACCATTCTTGGATTACGTCTCACAAGCTCTCGAGGTGTCATCGGTTGCTCCTGCCATGAAGGCCCTATATCTAGCAATCAAATCACATTCCATGGCCTATCTGACGATCCACAACATTCCACTTGAGCTGCAGCTCCCTCCCCATCTTGATTTTCTCCTCCATAGCGAGGAAGAGAACGAGATAGACTTCGTCACCCATCCTGATGACGACGAGTCACAAGCTTGGGGTCCTGAACTGAGCTTCGGGTGGATGTTACCAGCTCTGGCGCCTTGGAAAAGCCTGCTCCTCTTGGACATCCAGGATGGCTTAGATCCTTACATGAATTTGAGGGGCCCGCACAGCCCTGAGGACAGGACGGTAGTTGAAGGTCTTATCAGATTCTTGGAAACAGCGTCGGTCACCTTGTCGTGAGTGCTTACTCCTCTCACTTGATTAGTAATTCACATTCCCTTCATTACAGTCTGGCAGAGATGTCCAGCTTGTTGGATTGGGATATAGACGCACAAGTCTATCCAGCTGTCCGATGGCTTGTTTTGCATCGCAGAGCTAAGGTTGTCGATATTGTTCACGGCGGGCTCAAAACGGTGTTCACTCTGCCTCCAAAATTCCACCAGAGGTAAGTCCATCTCACAATAAAAAACAGTACATGCCGTTAACACGCATGTCACTCAGTTTAGGACAACTTACATCCGATTTCGAAAAAGAGTTCTCCCATCCATCCATCCCCTCACTGCCACAGATACTATCGACCATATCGACCTCTTCATCCCAGCAGAGCGGGAACCACTTCTTTGCATGTGTCGTGCGCTCCAAAGAGCTGATACCTATGTATCACGACGTCGTTCTGTGGATGCTGAAGCGTGACATGCTGATAACTCTGCATCTCAGGGTGCGCGTCATCGTTACGCATGATCTCAAACTTCAAGTCCGTCTTGACAGGGAGAAAGCTCTTGCCAGAAAGAACAAAGCACAAGATGGTGGGGGACCCTTGAACGGTGAACACAACCAGCAGGAGGGGGATCCACATGGAGTTTCCTGGATGTCGTTGTCCCCCAAGAGCGCTAGGCGGTATACGAGACGGGTGCCTTCCAATGACTCTGAGCACAGCAGGTTGAGCGAGCTGATTATTCCTGACGATGATGACGGCGAGCTCGAAGATTTTTCGGAATCGGTCGAAGAAGATCTGGACGAGGATAGTGGATGGGAAACGGCGGAGGACAATCTTTGGCCGTCGATGATCAATGATCCGAGTCGGGCTACCCCTCTGCAGCGACGATGGCTGTCTGCCATGTCAGATGGAAAAGATCCTTATATCGCCCGTCGATTTGAGCAGTGAGTTTGGTGTGTGATTGTAGTGAGCCTAACCTGAATGACTTTCTCACAGAATAAATCAATACTTTGACGGGAAGAAAACGGACGATGAAATCCTGTTCAGAGCGGACATCACGAGGAAGCAGTTGCGGGAGGTACTACACCACTACGAGGAATACGTGAGTTCCACTTAGTGTCTTCTTCAGCGATGAAGCATGCTAAAATCACCTTCAGCTTCAGACATTCCTGCATCCGTCATAGGGAGGGCGGTCTGCAGATTGAACGGGCCATATATTGTGCAGGACGTCTCGAACGAGCTATCGTGTACATGCTCTCATCCCGCAGTCCTGCGCACCTCATGCCTGCATCCTGAGTCTCTTTAAAATTTGTTGTATTTGATGTGAGTAGGTTGAGAGTACGTGCGTGTACTGCTACGACGGTGGTATATACATATGTCCAAGATTACCAAAACCCATTGAGTGTATATGTATAGTCTAGAGTCTATGTGAATGAGAAAGAGATGCTACGGCCCAATGAGAGGAGAGTTGATGTAGCGATGCAAGTATGAGAGTATGAAAAAGAGAAATACCAGTGACTGCGTCCGAAAAGGAAAAGCCGAAACATTATGGGGTACCAGTCTGGAACGTCGCACGCTGCCTCTGGGGCTGTGCGCCATGAGGAGCACCCAATGGAGCAGGCGCGATGGGGAAACGTCCAGCAATGTCCGATTCACTCCGCGTTCGCGGAGCAGCATTATGGACACTCTCCTCGGCCTCCTCGTACGAAGGTAGACCCCTCATACTTGACAGGGGAGGCACACCACCAATGAACCCTCTCGACGCCACACCGTAATCCGGTACATCCGTGAATGCACGATGGAGCAGTGCGGTGCCCGAGTTCGGATCGGTAAATTGCATATGTCGTGCATTGGAAAGTTGCTGCTCGCGCTGCTGATGCTGCTGCTGGTGGCGATGCTGATCCTGCGAGGCCAACGTGGACAGATGTGAATGCGAACTAGAGCGTGAGGAGAGCCACTGAGGATGCGTGAGGGATGAAAATGGTTTCATTGTACTCTTGTAGAGGTTATGCAGATTCCGACTCGCGTGGCTGTGGGCATGCACATATGTTTCATTGGCACCTCCGACATGTAACTTTGGGGACACAGCGGCTGCTGCCCTCTCCGGACTTGACGACCGACTTGATCGACGACTTGCATGGACGCTTGTTGAACCGCTCCCGGGTCTGCTCGAGGACGCCGAATCATCATTAGAATGATCGGGCGAAGCACGCGAGCTCATGCTGAGCTGGGCCGGTGTATCGTCTGTCAATGACAGCAGCAACTCCGAGTTAACCCAATCCAGAGGTGTGCTCTCACCAGAGCGAGGCACGTGAGGTAGATGACTCAAGGAATGTGCTTCCAAAGGCGAAGAGATTCCCGACTCAGACAACGGCCACGGCGAGGATGATTCATGGATTGTCCGCTGAAGGGTGGGGCTCACGCCACTCGTGACCCATGGGTTGGTCACACGCATTGTGGCTGACTCTGGTAGGAACATGTTGGCAACCCGATCACGTACGTGGGCGTTATAACTGGGAAGTTCCATGTCTTCTTCCTCGGCAGGCGGAACGTCTGGTCCTCCGATGAGGAGTCGACGTGTGGCCGATGTATATGAACGGGCTTCATCGAGGAGGTGATAGTCGAGGAGATGAAGGGGCAATGAACAACGAAGTTCTGATGTGTGGCCGTCCGCGTTTAAGATGAGGATACTCCATCGTATTCGGTGAGTGACGATGATGGGATCTAACGCGTGTGAGGGTGTCACTGTCATTGGGATGTGGAGTGTGAGGTATGTTACAACGTCGTTTTGGCTCATTTCCAGACCGTCATCTTCGACTGGCTCTGGCTCTTGTGAAACGACGGAGATAGAAGATGGACCGGGTTGAGATGCCGGTACTGGGGATGTTACGGAAGATGTGGGGGCGGGGTAGGGTGATAACGAGAAGTAGCTTCCGGAGGTGGGGGCCCTTCTGGGGGTCGGCAAGGGGCTCCCTGGTGCCGAATGGCCAGGAGTATGAGTGATTCTGGGTCTGTGATCGTGCTCGGGAGCTTCAACAGCTTTCCCTCCAACAATCTCGTGTCTCGCGCTGGCAACAACCCGAGTTGCCTCCTGATATCCCTGCCGCGCAAACACCTTCGTTGTCTCGTGAATTGAGGTGTTCACGTTCAACACCCCAACACCCTTAGCCAAGGGTGAGAACTTGACCAACGCAGTTAGCGTGTCTCCGGCAGCCCACGCTTTGTGCGGAACCATAATGGAATACATGAGCTTCTCGGGCCATGTATTTTCGATCTCAAGCGTCTGCTGATATTCGAGCGCCTCGCTAGTGAAAGATCGAATGATCGACACGGGTAATACGGCTTGTAAGTTGTGGTTGAGGCCGGGTCGAACTGCGTGTGCACGTAACTTGTACGCGACAGAGGCTCCGCCGGAGGCATTGGTGAAGACGCTAGAGGGAAGCGAGCCCCCGAGTTGGAGTTGAAAGGGAAAGAAGTGACGACCAGCCTTGAGAGTATGGCTATGCTTCTTCTCGCCTTCGAGGAATGACCATTCATGGTTGCAGACAACGTATGTCAGACCGGTCGAAGTGATACTAAAGGATACGAAAGTAAGTCAGTTGAGGCTCTCCAAGGAAAAGCATGGAATACTGCGCACGGGTCGTGGGTCGTGGCGGGTAAACGCGCCTTTCCTCTGAATTGCAGGGTAATTTCCTTTATGGAAGAGGATTCGGCGAGGTACAGAGCAACGTTCCCGGACAAGCGTGCAGGCTCAACGTCGACTCCAGTGCCTTTCAGGTAGATGACCTCTTTGTCTAGGATGATTTCAAGTCTGGGACGGTCTTTGTCTCGTCCCATATCTTGTTCAGGAGTGGGTGCACTGCTCGAGGGGTGCGAGGAAGAATGCACGGTAGCATCATCATCATCGTGGCCTAATAAGTGATTGTCCCCTCGTTGATGAGGGGAGTTTGCGAACACGAAGGCCATTGTGTTGTGACAGATTTAGAGCGCTGCAGGAATGGACTTAGCCAAACTGGTTCACTTGGAAGGGTCGAACAAGGAAGACGCACTGAACCTCTTATAGTCCAGCTCGGAGCGTCAACCAGGTGGGCCAGGAGATGGAAGTAGAAGAGAAAGGAAAGGAAGACGAAGATGACGACAGGAGCACCTGATTTCAGAGTGACCCCTCCAAAACATAATTTGTGCAAGGCAGACATCTTTATCCTTTTCCCGCGTTCCTCCGTTCCATTTTCGGGTGAAGATATCGGCTAATTATTTGTCTCAAAACAATCGATAATCGCAGTACAGATCTCGGACCGGGTTCCCCTTGGAGGATTGCATGGCAACAGCGAGGGCCAGGGGTTGATTCGTCTCGAAGAGCTGGCTTGACTCATGTATGTTATTATTATACTGTAGACTGAGACTTGTGGGACCACCGTGCTCGAGCCTGAGCATGGCGTGCTGCAGCTGCTGCTGTTGCATGTGCTGCAGCGGCAACAGCGTCTGAAACAATGTGAGTCGGCAACATTCGGGATAGCTTTTATACGATGAAGTCAAGCTCCGGCATAGGGAAAAACAGGTGCCACTGGTCGATTTTAACCCAGTAGGCAATGTCCGGAC
>CEMG01176668.1:0-12064 GCA_001179705.1 Baeospora myosura
CGACCTCTCGGGTAGGGGCACGCATACACTGCCAATCATGATCAAGGTTACAGGCAGTCGTTCTGCGTGATTTGTATTTCGTTCTGCGTGATTGAGCCCGAACCATCAATGCATAACCCCCTCCTCCTACTTCAACTTGAGTCGGCCTCCTCAGCGCCCATGTCTGCCGGATCTTCGTCGATCGTCGGCGGCGACGCCATAGGTCCCCCGATACGACCCCTTACATAATACTATATTATCAGAGTTTGCGGAGAACGTCGACGGTGAAGAACGTGGGCGGCGGTGAACGCGGTCGGTGGTGAACGCTATGGGGTGGGGTTGGAACGTTGGAGCGCGGAACGCCGGGCGTGGAATTCGGGTCGTGGGATGCGCTGAGCATACACAACGAGGAGTAGGATGTTGGCTGTGAGTTGAATCTGCGGGGTGCTGCACCAGACGTCGACGGTACCCCACAGATCTCATCAATCTCAACGATGGCCACCCGACACTGGCAAGACGCTTCCACGCATCGCAATCGCCTCTTGACGAGTTTGTTCTGGATCTACTTATTCTAGATATATCGCCGACCCTCCTGGAGGACCATAGTTCGAAGTGCCGATTCCTATGCCCAAGTGCCGATTCATATGCCCAAGTGCCGATTCCTATGCCCTCAGAGTCACCTTCCCCGCGTACTCTGCTCTGGCCCTCGATGGGATCGTCATCCGTTCTCGAGGATTAGCCTCCCGCGCCTCTAGCATCCACACCCTGCGCCACGTCAATGCCGGAGAACGTCAAGACTTGAAGATTTGGATACCGATGCTCGGGGTGTCGCGATCGGTGGGTTGGAGCTCTGAGGATTGGGCAGGGGAGTCAGGAATTGGAGTCGTGATGTTGGGTGTGGGCTGTGACGTAGGATGCGTGCGTGCGCGGGGGCTGGCGAGTTTTGATTTGCCTGAAGGACCAACACGACATCGTTCTAGACATTCTCAGGTCTCGTTTCGTATCACACAACGATTATATATAATTAACACGGTTATGGTGCTGAGGAGGCTCCGCTTTCCCAACAAGGTATTTCTTCCCGGGATTTCTCTTTTCCTTTGAGAGTCGATGACGGCCCACTGTCGGCACCCGACAGTTCTGGCAACGTTTCTGCGGATAGTTGACTCATTCTGCCCCAAGAAGTGTCAGTTGTGCTATCAGCTCCATCGAGCGCGAATTGTGGGCTTGCGCGGGGTGAGGGGCGACGAAGTGTGGGAAGGTCTAACAAACTCTCCTGTTGCCAATTGCCTGATATAATGTTTGGATGAGCTCGGGAGAGTGAGAAGACGTAGGTGAATTTGACTTACTGTTGACGGTGAAACTGCTCACGCTGGAGCTGCCACCTACAATGAGCACACCAGGCGTGACCTTCACGTTGCCTCTCCGCAAGACTTGTTGGTGGTCCGCTCCTGGTAAGTTCGAGCCTACATTTTGCATGGCGATGTACTCAGACCGTTTTGAAAAGTCGCTTGGGATCTCCATAGCGACGATCTGACAGACATTATAATATGGTGGCTCTTTCTGCACCTGGCCGAAGCGGAGCCAGGACTGACTCCTAGACTCGGACAAGGACCAGTAGGATGCAACTTCAACGCAGTGAGTCGACGGGGGCGGTGGTGGGGGCACGTCATCGTCACCGAGGAATTCGAAATCGACGCTGGGAAGGTGCCCATCACGGATTTCGATGCCTCTCTTTCGCTCGTTGGGATCATCGACGGAGAAGCCCCACCAAACCAGACCATGTTCGTCCGTCTGTGTTATCTCGGAAGAATACTTCTTCACCGTGGAAGATGACGATGTTTCTCTCGTGCGAGATCCACTCGCCGTAAGACTACTCCGCAATATCCCACCAAAAGTGCCACTCAAGGTGCCCATCATGGCAGCTTTCGAACCGGTTGTCTCCGTCGCCTGGTTATCCCTTGCTGGTGTCCGGAGCGGTCTTTTGACAGTTGTTGTAGTACATGTATGCTTGGTATCAATTGCAACTCGGACGTGGTATTGAGAATAGTAGAAGGTTTCCGCAAAAGATTGGCCTTGGGACTTCAGAGCCGTGAACTCGACGTGTGATGTTGAGTATTCGTCCACGTTTGTGTCGGGTACTGAAGCATCAACCTGTTGGTATACACAACCGGCCATTGGGTCTCAGTACTCTGCATCTAGCTATCGAACAATGTGTCATTCGACTCACCTGAGACACAGTTACTGCCCCAAGTAAATGTAATTTCTGTACAAGATGAGCTGCATGCTGGTCGGGGTTTGCGGTAGACGAAGATCCTCCATCAGAATAGATCTTGACGAGAAAATCAAAAGCAGCTCTTGGTTGGGGTGCTGCAGTATCGGCTGGCAAGTTTTGCTTGCTCCCTGAACCTTGACCTTGACCGTCCTCGTTGGAATTTCGATCACCATCAGAATTTCCTCTACCAGGATAGTCCTGGTCTCCCCGATCATCGCCAGAGTCGTTCCCGTCGGACTGACTCCCTGTAGTTGACCCCGTGAGCTGGCTAATGCTTCCAGATCCATTGGAGTATATTTCAAGACTATTTGGCGGAACGATGTTTGATGATGTTTCGAAACCGCTGTAGTGCTTCGTCTGACTGAGAACATAGTCATCTCGATCCCAGGAAGTACCGTCTCTGAAGACTGGAGTATGAAGTGTAGCTGACGGCGTGATAATCACACCCCTATACGGGGTGAATATTCTGCCCAAGCCGTCCAGTAGATCATCAACCGGTGGATCTGCATACAGCGAAACATAGATTTCCTGTAGATAGCCTATGCCACGCATGATCAGGGATTCGTTGAATCCAACTTGTACGTGGTAGCTCGTCTCTGAGTAGCCAAACGATGATAGAAGGCTCTTTATACTTTCAAAGCTTTTCTCGACATGGTGCAGTGCGTCGTTAGCACACAAGAGGACTTGAGTGGCATTGTCATAGGAATGCTGTGCTGCTATCTGCTGACTTCCAGATGAGGGGGTGCAGTTGAGGTGTTGGTGACCTATCGAATGACTAGTAGTGAAGTTTTGTGGTCTTGGTCTGGAGGTGTTGGGGCTTCGAGAAAGGGCCCTTTCAGGGTCGTTGTCGTGACTCTGAGAAGAATGGTTGGAACTGTATGGAGTGTGAGTTTCCTCGTGCTGTGGGTACGATGTACCGTGCTGTGATTCCTGAGACATCGTCCGATGCACCTGAGAATCAATGGTCTGTGCAGGTGAGAAGCCAAGCATGGAATTTGTGTTTGAGCCGAATTTCGGTTCGTAGGGCCCGAAACTTTCTCGAAGATCAACACTTTGCTCCTGGAACCGATTCCTGGAGTCTGGAGGACTGGAAGGTGAACCACGATCGGCAGCCGGACCCCGATATGGTAGGGTGCGAGGCCAATTCTCGCTTGAGCCTGTATCTTTTTTGTTTGTTGGATCCGCTTCCGAAGGAACATCGGCACTGAATGTGGCGAGAATATCTGCTATTTCTGACTCGTCAAACTCGGAGGTCATGTCAAATCTCGGCGTAAACAGCTCATTCAAGCATGCTGCCCCCATATAATAACAGAGCTGGCGGAAGACTGCAACAGCATCCTTGCTAGTGCGGAAGTCGAGATCGAACTTGGACACTGGCAGTAGGATGCTGACGATGGAGGATAGGTTCCTGGCAACAAGTTTTCGAAACAGGTGTATTGCCGGTGACAAGAGAGCGATGCTCGCATGCTCCATTCCCCTGTCGCCAAGGGAGATAGAGGCATTTTCGAAACTACGGATGCTCTCCACAACCGAAAGTGATGTATCTGGACGTTCGCGGAGTCGACGAACGATTTTCAACACATCGGGAACCATGCTCTGGTGTTCAACTTGAAGCGTAGGCGAGATTAACAAGTCAAAGTGATCAGCACCAATGTCCAATAACGATCCCGTAGCGGATATGTGTTGCAGTAACTCGACGATCTTCTGTATCTGTATTCGAAGATATTGGTATTCAATCGAGTGACGCTCGATGTCCTCAGGCTTCGGGCGCCAAACACCACAGATTAGGAGACAATTAGAAGTCAAGTAGTAATCCAACATACATCTTTGAGTCGCGTGTCGATTTGGTGAATAACATTGTCACCGAACTTCGAAGTGAGGAGCATATCAGTCACAAGCGCATCAAGTTTGTTCAACCGAACGTGGTTCTCGACCCCTTGAACCAGAAGCTTGTACTCGATGCGGACGAGTGCTTCATCATTCGGAGCAATTATAGAAATCTAGTCACAAGCATAAATCATTAGGAGTCAGTATGCAAGAGATTGAAGAAGGTGCACTACATACGACTTGGCGAAGCAACAAGTCATAACATTCCTGTAATCTTTCACGAAGCATTGCGATCGAATATTGGATATGTTTATTACGGTCGGATTTCCGCCAGTACCGTAGGAATTTGGTTTTTGATCCAATGTTAACATCCACGGGCTTAGGATACGGCAGGCGACATAGCTCGTCGACATCCAACATCGCCCTAGACGAATTGAATGAAGGAAGGCCCACGACAAAGATCAAGTGAGGACAAACCTCATCAGCATTTCAAAAGAATTCTCGAGTACGGGAGATCCATCGATAACGCGCCCTTGCCGAATGCACAGCTGGTGGAGACGCGCGATATCGGTGAGGATTGGATGGATGCCCCTGGTGTTTCGTCCCGTTCCGAGTCGCGCAGTAATCTGTGTAATCGTCGATCCCGATGGTGAGTCTACCATGCAACCTTGCTTCACACCGCAAGCCCCGTTGGACGTACCATAACATTATCGGCAGAGCGCACTGTGTTCTCATGACCAATCTCGACAACGGCCTCGATTAACCTCGAAAGTGGTGTTAGTGTGGTACCGTTGCTGGGGGAATTCATTGGTGCACTCTGTTGCGTATGGGGTGAGTTAGTAGAGTAGTCGGAAGAGAGCAGGTAGGCGGGCATACCAGGAACGGGAAAGACATACGCAAGTTGCGGGCTAAAGCTGTACAGACATGAATATATCAATCAATCACTGGACCCACAAACGCCTCGAGGAGGATGCGAGGCTGTTGGAAGGAGGTAAATTTGACAGCTTCCTTCCGACGATGAACCCTGATCCCTCGGTTAGTGCCGACTCATAGCTGATAACCGTTGCTGGACAGAACGGCATGCATTTCACACGGCTTCGCTTGTAATTACAACTATACTTCCAGGAGCCAGCGTTGAGTTTCAACTTTCGCGTAGTAAGCCAAAGAACACGTACCTTTACACATGTGGATATCCTCTACAATCGCTTATCGTTGATATACCAATGTCAATACGTAGAGGTATCGTTCAATGAGCGCAACAGCCGTGCTCGGAGTCCAAATTCTGAAAGACCCCGATGTCCACACCGAGGCTACGCTGTAATCGCTTCCAGGAAGAAAACGATAGATGCCGAGTTGCTAACAGGTCGAATCGTCGATGGCGGGGATCTGTGAGGTGGCGGCGTCAGAACAACATCATTCGAGACATTTTGGGAGCGCCCTGGACTCGAAAGCACTCACCTGAGCTGTCACCGAATACCTCTCGACGATCGCGCCTATTCACCTCGCATCTCATGGGCCCATTTACCACTTCAGCACCCCAGTACACCCACTACACCGAACAACGACGTGCACACTGTTCAACCTACTCACAAATCCAGTCGATGTCACTGGTTTGGAGGCGCCTACGACGGTGCCTTATTTGTCAGCAATATCCGGTCTCAGCCAATCACATCGCTCTCTCCCATTGCCACCACATCGCTCCTCCTTCCTCCTTCCGCCACCTGCACCAGCCTACGATCCTTTCCGGTATTCGAGGGCATCCCCGTCGACTGCCCAGCATCTACTAACCTCGACCACTCGGGCCATGCTCGCTCGCTCTAGGCCAACAGGGAGGTCCCGGTCATCCCTCGTCGACTCGGACGCGACAGAGCGTCACACAAGCATTCGACCAGCACCCCTGCCGCCTTGTCCCGGCATCGACACCCTCTCCTCTGTTCAATGATTCAACAACTCCCTACTCGACTTCAGGCCACCTTCAAGCTCCAGATCAACCGACACCGTAGGACGCCGCCCACCTTGCTAAAGAGTCGTTACATACACTCGATTGCATCGGCCGGTATGTATCATACGCACTGCGATTGCATCGCGACTCGTCGTGTGTAGTCCTAAGTCGACGCTGCTAGGTCCCCTCGATACTGCTTCACTGGGGACGCATGCAGGACGTCGACGGTGGAGATCGTGGGAGTGGATAACATTAAGAATAAGAGACGTCGAGTACAGATGAACGTTTGCGGATCGATTCGGAATCGGAGGATTGGATGATTGGATGATTTGAGCGAGGAACATCGAATGAGTGGAGCCTCGAATGCGTGTTGGGTTTCGCTGCCGGATGAACCGTGCGGCAAGAACGGGAATGGGCTTGAGTTGGTACGTGTCGCTTCACTTTTTCAAGGAGGACCTCCATAGTAACGTTGCGCTCCGTAGATCAATGTGTCACTAAGCTCACCCTATGGAGTACGAGACGATGAGAACACAACGCGATGTGGCTTCGGAGACAACACTGTCACCCATTTTCTTTTCCTTTCGTCTTTGAAGACGTTGCTACCGTGCACTCAAATGTACTACGCAGACGTACGTGTTTGTTACTGTACCCTCGTCCTCGATTTCACCGTTGAATAATTGACCAAATTATACAGAATCTTACTATATGAAACCCTAGTTCTTTTACATATTGGCTCAGAAATGGTATGTCATCACCATCCTACCTTTCGTCGAACTCGAGCTCTGCTTCAACCAGATTATGTAGTAGTCGGATACTACTGTATATATGTCTTCTGTCAATGCATTCATTCTCTGATTGACCAATTAGGCATCAACGGAATCAGCGGTCGTGCATTATCCGAGTATCCTTTCTTCCCTACGTAGCATCTCTCTATTGCATTAGACTGTTTATTAATAGACACCCGACACCTCACGTCACACGCCGCACCGCCTCCCATGCGCCTCATGTTAACAGCTTCGTGCTCAACAGCAGTCGGTTGCCGCATCTCAACCTCCACCTACCACATCATGCTACAAGCACGTCTGAAGCGGAGGGATCCCCCCGCTGTGTCTAGCTCAACTCAACCATCAAAGCGTGCTAAACATGGGAAGATCGTAGATGGTGCGATCGTCATAGTTGACCTGATCAATGTACGGATGGTGCTCCATACATGTGCCCGATTGATTAACGAATCGGCTCCCAGTCAGTATCCGCGGTCGTTCCAGTGCCGTGGCTCGGTGCTGCAGCAGGAACCGTCCTGTCCATTCTCAACACCGTGTCCCAGGCCGAGGGGAATAGCGAGCGCTTTCACGAACTCGCAAAGAGTGCGACCCAAGTCCTTCTGACAATTGCGGTCAAACTCGGAGGGGTCCTGTTCACTCATGAACACGAGGCAAATATGAAGGAGCTCGAAAGGTGCGAGAATTACTCAAATCACCCTAGTCCACTACTGAAAGAAGTGCTTCCACTTTCCACTACTCCAGTTCGTTGAAGGAAATCCTCGAGCTGATCAAGGAGGAAGAAAGCCGCAACGCCATGGCTCGGGTATTCTATGCCACAAGGACCGCCGCACGTGTTGATATCCTCGAAAACCGTCTGCAAAATGTCATGTCCTTATTCAAGGTATCAGACACTGGTCTTTGCCTTGTACGCAACATGAGCTCACTGAATGGGCGTGGATTGATTTTAGATTCAAGCTCTCATCTCCCTCCAAGATCTTCTGGATGCAAATTCCTCCACGCTCGATCGCATTGAGGCTGAGTTAGCCAACTTTGAGATTACTATGTCGACTACCGCTCGAGATATCGCCGCCGGAAACACGTCTAGTCTTCGAATAGAAGCGGGCATGGTATCTGTGGAGAGCACTGTGGAAGACGCAACTCATCGTATTGAGGCCGGGTTAGCCGATGTTGGCTCAGCCGTGACAGCCACTACCCAAAATGTCGCTGCTGTAAATTTGACGAGTCTCCGAATCGAAACAGGCATCCAAAATGCTGGACATCGCATTGAGGTCGGCATAGATGCAGCTCATCGTATCGAGGCCGCTATGGCAGATCTCACAGCTGCAAGGCTGGCAGGAAATTTGTCAAGTGTGCGTTCCAATATCCCCAAGTTCCGGTGGCCGTCAGCAGTCTGAGATCTTATTACCATAGGCAATGGACACGGGTGGTGTTGCTGTTGATCCTGCTACTACAGGAAAACGGGGTGTCAACGTGCGTATCACTGCCAGTGTTATCAGTGCATTGTCTCTCCGCGATGACTATACTTTTCTGATCACGTTGCCAGGTTTTTGCTCTTGAAGACATCGAAACTATTGATGAACTTGGTGTTGGACCGGATTATCGAACACATTCCGCCCAAGTCAACGGGCGGTGTTCTGTTGTGAAGGTATTCCATGGACGTAATGCTCGAAAGGTGTGTGAGATACGGATCAAAACATCTGTGTTATCTGAGAGACCGCTCAGCGCTGGAGCGCCACCGTGGACCTCAATCGTAGGATCCTGTGAGTAATTAATTTCTTCGTCGATTTTACTCACCTTCGTATTGCTGGCTAGGCACCCGCGGCTACTTCATATGAGAGGAACATCTCTGCCTGAGACAGATACACCTTTCATCGTTTTTGATGGGTGTCAGTGTTTGCAGTATTTGTTGTATGATGTACCGATACTAACTATATCACCCAGCATGTCAAAGAAGCATAGAACGACTTTTTGCGATGGCGTTGAAGGAAAGTCTGGCACGAAGTGCAATCCTCGGGATGAAAATGGTCAGTGTATGTATCCAAAATCTTTTCGTCCTCGCTCACCTGTGTCCGGAACAGGTCCATGACTTAGCGGTAAGAATTCGACATACTGTCGGTGCCTGTCTTTTTCATTGATGTCGAGTGGGAGCGCAGTCTGGATTGGGCTATTTGTGTGATCCAAGGTGTACCAATAGGCTCTATCGAAGACCATGTGAGTGTTCTATACCATGAGATTCAATAATTACTTACAGCCTTCCTAGGACTACGATGTTTTCATCAACGCTGCACAGAATGTGGTCATCGGCATCACAGCTGGTCAGTCATTGACGAATCCCTTGTATGATGATACCGAAAGGAGCAGACATGCCGAGCCTCATGATACAAACGGATGGGATACCTTCAACGCATTGTGCAAAAGAGTGAGTTTAAGTGCACACTCTGCTCAATTGTCTGATCTGATCAGTGATTCCACGCGCTATCTCCAGACATTCGTAGCCGCCAATCGGATACTCTATCGTGTGTACTATCACTCATTATACCATGAACTTGAACATTGCACTCAAATAGAGATGTTCTTTCCAAGACGAACGACTGGACCGTGTGGCATCATCCATTTCGGATGGTTCAAACTCACCATCAATACGGGGCCATTCCGAAAGATTTTTGCGTCCAAACGGTGCCACCGCACTGCACAGTTCAAATCCCCGACGAGAATTGATCTGGAGCTCTCAAGATCGTCACACGACGACTCTAGAGGAGGTTTCTCGGCAGTTTGGTGATTTCCTGGGCCTTCGCTCAGAGGATGACCATGCCATCCCGTTACAGCGCCGGCGGGGGCGTGATGTGCATGGACTTTACCACAAATGCTCAGGCTATGTCAGAGAGGAAATCACTTTGACATCTAGCATTTTCGACAGCGCCATCATTATGCATGAAGTGCCCACGCCTGAGGAGATCTGCCTTATTTGCGGACTGGTGGTGAGCGAGGGAGAGGCTTTCTGTTGTGAGTGCGAAAATGGTACGTGGGAGCACATTAGAATTCCTCGAATGCTGCAATAAGCTCACCAATCTGACAATTACATAGACTATGATGGGTCGTCGGACACCATTCAGTGCACATCTTGCTCGACTTGGCAGCACTTGAGGTGCATCACACCCTCAGAACAAGCACATAGTAAATATATATGTTACATGTGCAAGGCGATTTCAGCATCAGAGCCACCTGCCATGTTCCCGCAGTCGCGTCCTCATTCTCCAATAGAATCAATCCTCGATAACCGTCGTTCATCGACGCTTCTCGCATCAACTTCCTCTATGCATAATGTCTCGCCTCTGGCAGAGATGGACACTTCAATTTTTGATCCTGAAAATTACGACGACCTGAGCGACAGCGACGACAGCATGGGTGACCTTTCCAATTGGCCCCTGAGTACTTCAATAATGGACTCCTCAATGTTTGAACGGTCCACCCTCCAGAGAGGCCGAGCGGATAACCAGATACGTGTGGCCCAGGTGTGGAGAGTTGCGGGTGACTCCGGGGCTACTTCCTTCAACTCAGTTTACGGCAGGCACCTGAACATGAACACTTCTACAATGCGGCGTGACCTCTCTGCTGGTTCCCCGGCCCACCTTCGAGGTGTGGACCCAGATGGCATCTGGAGCTCCAATTCCACGATCACTGTAGCTCCAGCATACTTCTATGCTGATATGGGCATTCCCTCAGAGTCGATCAGCACGGAAGATGTCGACATCTATCCGATTGTAGTATCTTCCGGTCCAACAGACATCTCCCTCCCTTCATCGCGGTTCTCCGTTCCCCACAAGCATCGCAAACACCGTGGCCAATTTGTATGTGCAATTTGTGGGGTTCACTTCATGACCTTACATAATCTTAGCGGTAAATCTGTTTCTCTCTATCAATTTATCTCACACATGCTGACCTCGATTTTGATTGACCAGACCACATGTACTCCCATGCGGGTGCCAGGGAGTAGTAGCCCAGCCAGGTCGTCTCGAGCTGGGAGGCGTCGGCGGGGCCCGTGTACGTAGACGGGATGTATACTTGCAGAACCCAGGTTTGTACTTCGGAGGCTGACGAAATTAATGAAAAAAACAAGGAGTCAACTTCACGAAAGAGAGGAAAGAAATGAAACAAGACGCACTAGAAATTTCCAGACTCGTAGCGATAATAGTGGAAATATACGTGCAGATCTGGGTCTGGCTAGCCGTGCTGCCCACGACGAACAAAGTGCGAAGACAAATGAGCTGGGATGCTATGATGCTACGAAGAGTGGACTTGCCCTTGAATTGGTCGCGTCTGGGACCGGAGCACACTGATCATGGCGCAGATCGAGGTAAAGAAGGGCAAAGACCTTGCAGTGTCGCGAAGCGGGTAGGGGCACCGAGGACTCATTCTTGTCGTATTGCCTGAGATCGAGAAGGTGTGACTCTTGGAAGCCAGAAGTCTCGATACCGCTGGTTCGTCCTGTCTCGAGTCGTCGATGTAAGTATCACTTGTCGAATTTTCGGTCAAGGCGGGCCAAGCTCCAGGTGATGAAGGCGTCGGGTGTTACTAGTACTCTACAGACAGACAAGTCGGCCACCAGGGCCCCATTACAGCTCATGCGCACGAGTTCACTGACGCGGACGTGTCGTGTACTCACGATGAGTTTCCTCTAGATTCATCCGGGGAATCCGCCCGATACAAACACTAGGACTGAAACGAGTCTGTGTTATTCAATGTCCCAACTCGAAATTGTGCGTCTGGACTCTGCAGTTAGCGCAGCGCGAATGTGGATACGAGAAAATTTGTATGAGAAGCAAATCGGAAGAGTTCTGCGTATAAGGTGAGCTTGATGTTGGGTGGCAAGGAGTGACACGTACTTACCTCAGGCTCAACTTGGGCTCAACTCAGGCTCGAGTGACGAGTCTCCAGGCTCAGGTCCAGGACACGAAACGAAAATGAGTTTGTAACGTCGATCGATCGTTACGGTTCGAGAATCCGATTACCCGTGTAGATAGATAGATGATGACAAGAAACAAAATGTAATTGGTAAGGGCAACCTGGCTTCAAACATATTTGAAGTCCAGCTCTCGTCCCTTCTCCCCATCTACAATGTCCTCCAACGACGACCGCAAGAACATTGTCATTGTCGGCGGCGGTCAAGCAGACGCTGCCGCTGCCCGCGAGCTGTCCGGCAAGCTCGACGCGATCAAGTACAACCTCATCCTGATCAACGCACGGCCCTACCAAATCTTCCTC